>OZ007513.1:713303-741585 GCA_963931865.1 Axinella damicornis | reverse complement strand
GCCGCCCTGTGGCACAGACTGACGCCGGACAAGACCAGTTCCACACACAACAACCCAGAAGACACCAGCTTAACCAGGTACGTTCCTGCAGTGCTATCATAGGAATAATTATGTAACTGTTTTAGGTATTTGGTTGTCTGCAGCTGCTGCTGTTGATATTCTTGTTCCCCCCTCCTCTTCAATCCAGGACCCCTACTGCTATGCATTTCACTACGATGACTGTGTTGTCACGGCGAGGAGCCTGGACAGCATGTTCTGCCCCGCCCACGGGAACATTTTGCTGCAGTACATGGCTCCAGACACGGTGAGTGTACCCCACCGACCCACAGTGGATCAACTTCTGACCGATTGAAGGTTCCTCAAACTAGATCTGAAATGACCTCTCCTCCTCCCCTTTCTCCCCATTCCCCTTTCTCCCACTCCTCTCCTTCCTCCTCCCCTCTTCCTCCTTCCCCTCCCCTCCCTCCCCTCCTCCCTCTCCTCCCTCTCCTCCCTCTCCTCCTCCCCCCCTCCTCCCTCTCCTCCTCCTCCCCCACCTCCTCCCTCTCTTCATCCCCCCCCCCCCCCCCCCCCCCCCCAGCTGTTTCTCACAGAGGGGAAGAATATCATTGTGAACTCACAGGATCTCTGCAATGAGGACACGATCGGACGTGGAGCGTTTGCGACCGTCTTTAAAGCTAGGATGAGGAAGAAAGGAGAAGAGGTGAGCACGCACAGACAGACAGACAGACAGACAGCGTACATATGTAGGGAGCGACATGTGTGAAGTAACAGTGAGTTCCTGTACGACTTCATATCATTTTCATATTGCCGCCAGAATGACATACATGTATGATCACTTGTTCTTCCCTCCCTTCCCTCTCCTCTTCCTCCCCCCCCCCCCCCCCCCCCCCACCTCCCACCCACACACACACACAGGGAGAGACAGTCTACCAAGACGTTGCCCTGAAGGCTCTCACCAAGGAATGGAAGTATGCCAACCACTACTCCAGTGCCGAAGATGAAGCCCTACCCCCCTCCAAACCGCTCTCCCGCCATTCCATCATTGAGGGATTCTCAAACCTCAAGAAAGAACTGTCAATTCTCTCGCCGTTGAAGCACCCCCATATCATCACACTCCATGGAGTAATGCTGCGCCCTCTCGGTGAGCTGTGGCAATTAGGCCAGAGGTTAAAGGTCAGAGGTCATTAGACATGGTCCCTACCTAGTAACTGCTGATAGTTTTAAGCAGACTAGTACTTCATCTCTCTCCTGCTTCCGTCCCACTTCCCCTCTTCCTCTCTCCCTCCTTCACTTCTCTTACTCCCTCCCTCCCTCCTTCCATTCCCTCTCTATCATTTCCCCTCGTCAGGTCTGGTTCTGGAGTTAGCTCCAAGACTGAGTTTGAAGAACATTCTAACAAACTATGCTGAGTCTCAGCAACACCTCCAGTGCAATGTCGCTCAAGCTGTTGTCATGCAGGTGCTAACATTGCTAGTAATCTCTAGTAATCTCTTGTAATCTCCTAGCAAGTTAAACGTTCTGTTCATTAAACTAACAATGCTTGTAGCAATGAGGCCATGCGTTAGGAGCCTGGTGTCCATTCTAGTAATCTCCAGTAATCCCTTGTAATCTGTTCATAAAGCTGATGGTGCTTGTACCATGCTTTCCATATTTCTAGAGAATTACTAGAGATTACTGGGAATTACTAGAGATTACTGGAGAATTACTAGGCCTCCTGTACACCAGGTGTATAGCTATTGATACAGTAGGAGAACATATTATGCAAGCTATCAATTGGTCGGTTTTCTGAGCCGATGAAACTGTTTATTGGTGAGATGTATGTATAATGAGTAGATTTTCTCCCCCCTACATCCTCCCCTCAGACAGCTGCAGCCATCCAATATCTCCACTCCTGTGCTATCATCTACCGTGACCTCAAGGGCGACAACATCCTCGTGTGGCAGTTCCCGGATCCACAAGACCCTCTTCCAACCACGGCAAGCCTTGGATTGGAATCGGTCTACGTGAAGCTCTCTGACTACGGCATCAGCCAGTTTGCTGCCACACAGGGGGCCAGGGGGCTCGTAGGGACCCCAGGATTCATGGCCCCTGAGATGCTGAAGTACCACGGACGAGAGGTACCCACAGATTATAGTCGAATGATCAGAATTCTGAAAGTCACATGATCAAGTTCGTATTGCACACTGGTGCTCTTGAATTGTACGTACACACACACACACACACACACACACACACACACACACACACACACACACACACACACACACACACACACACACACACACACACACACACACACACCTCACACACACACACACACATACACACACACACACACACACACACTCACTCACACAGGTATACACAGAACAAGTGGACATATTCTCCTTCGGCATGTTCATTTATGAGCTCATCAGTCTCCACATTCCGTATGAGTCTCTCACTGCCCAGCAAGCCAACCAGGCCATCGAGAGTGGAGCCAGGCCCACACTCACGAAGAAGGTTAGTCAGAGATCAAGAGATCAAGAGATCAAGGCTAGGCCGAGGTCAGTCAATCATTTGTATCCAGAGGTCAAGACTAGATTTACTGCTGTATGCTACTAGACAGCTAATGGAGGTACGGGTGATTTGATGTGAATTTATGTGGTGAGATTTCAAATCTTTAGAGCCCAAATTTTCATTTTCAATCTATAGATAGAACACTTAAACATACCCTAATTTCTGGCCTCGAAACTGCTCACACAGGTAATTTCAGCTACACTAAGCATATACGTGACTTAACCACACCCACCAATTAACGAGCTTGCAATCAAGCCTCCCGAGAAATGCCAACCTGCCGTAGCTGAAAAACGGGTGATGTATGCTGGAAATGGAGGCCTCACAAGGCAAGACAGCTACTTTCTAAGTCCATTTATGCCAAAAACGGCGGAAATGGCCCTCCCAGTGCCGACCAAGACCTTTCTACCGCGGAGCCCAGACACGGCCATGCTGTTTGCACCCTCCGGGTGCACCCACCCACCTCCCCCTGTCCCGCCCTTTCTGCTGTCGCAGAACTTATCTCCCAAGGACATTGCCGGAAGTCACATGATGAAGCTGAAAGTATTATGATGACATTTGGCACTATGGGCCCTGAAGGGTTAACTTAATTAATGGTGATCCTTCTGACTGCTGTTGATTATAATTTAGCTGAAGTTTGCAGTTGGTTCATCAGTCTTTGTCTCGCCTCTCTTGTTCCACCCCCCCCCCCCCCCCCCCCCCCTCACACCTCCCCCCTCCCCCCCCCCCCCCCCCCCCCCCCTCCTTCCCCTCTCCCTTCCTTCCTCTCTCAGGACTTCCCATGCCCTGTGCTGCTCCGCGAGCTGATGGTGTGGTGCTGGCAGCAGCAGCCGGACGAACGACCCACTGCTGCCCAGATTATCCAGTCCACCCAGACCAACCAGTTCCTCCGTCTGCTTGACGGCATCAGAGTCAGCAATTCTGGACAGGTCACAGCTGCCTGCATCCGTGTGACTACAACCTCCGTCCCGACTCGCACCCCCTCTCGACGACGATCCAGTCGCCACACAAGCCCTCCTCTCTCCCATATCAGTCTTGGCTCCAACCCTCACGCACAACGTTCCTCAGCCCATGATGGAAGTCGAATCTCACCAGCTGCACGATCAAGCGATGGCTACCCCACATCACCGAAGCTCTCTAGTGACAGTGCAAAGGTGCCTGCACTGAGAGTGTCCACTTTGAAGTCTGTTAGCGAGGAGGAAGCTAGTGGCAGAGAGGATGATGTCTTTGAACAAAACTCACATGGTGTTACGGAATCAAATGGTGTTACACATAGTGATCATGGATCAAGTGGTCTTACGCACGGTGATCATGGATCAAGTGGTGTTACGCACGGTGATCATGGATCAAGTGGTGTTACGCACGGTGATCATGGATCAAGTGGTGTTACACATAGTGATCATGAATGTCCACATAGTGATCGTGAATCCAATGGTGTTCCACATAGCGATCATGGTACACACGATGCTGAGGGATTACAAGAGCACAAGCGTGGCAGCCTTGAGCCAGAGGAGGAGGGAATCCATCAAACGATTACTATTCTTGCAGTTGGAGGGAAAGAATCAGCAGACAAGGATGACACTGTGACTGATTCCAGCGGACAACTAGTGGGAGATAACAGAGTCATTCGCCACCTAGAGCCCGAGGATGACGTCACCACTGAAGGTACCGGGAAGGATCAAGAAACTGGTCCTGATCAACGATCCCCTGACATGGATGATACTCAGCCGAGAATGTCAACACAACCTCAGCCCTCCCCCGTCATACATGTTGAATCTACTCACGGTGCAGAGTACAACCAGCTGAAACCAAGTGGCATGCAGACCCCCCGACCAGATCATGTGCATGCCAGAGTCAGTGAGAAGTCCAGCGCCGATTCAGGGTTTGTCTCGGCGGGGACCACCCTGAGAAGTGACCCTGACAGCATGACTTCCGATCACAGCCAGTCAACGGATCTGAAACCTCACCAGCAAAGTGGCCACGTTGGAAGGCAGTCAGAAGACACGACAGCGGGAGGGTGTGGGATCGCCGCCAGAAGCGTCTCCACTCCAGGGTATTCAGAACTCGATGACTTTGGTGACGATTTCGACAAGGATGTGGGCGATGCAGGTGGCCGGCTGTCCAGACCTGGTTTCCACAGAAGCCACTCAATTGATAGCAAGCTGCGTGTTGCTGCCGATGTAAGCCCTCTTGGGTTTAGCAGAAACCTGCACCTCAGATCCAGCGGCCCACAGTTCAGAACTGGCAGTGAGGATTCTCTGACACGGTGAGCAAAGTACTGTGTGTCCTGTGTGAGTCACTGACTGTGTAGTCATGTGATCAGATTAGTCATATGAGTAGTGTAAGCAGAGTAGTCATGTGAGAAGAGTAGTCATGACCAGAGTAGTCATGTGACTTCATGTGGGCTCTAAAACTGCGTTTCTAACTATCCTTCACGTATGCACACACACAAATGACGCACGCACGCACACACACATGCACGCAACACACAAACACACACACAGAGGCAACTCAGGCAAGCTGGTTTGGCCCTCTCGGCTGGGAGAGGGTACCTACTCACTGTCCTGGTGGGAGGATGAGCCGGCCTACGAGATATGGGTGGCCTCCTCCGATGCCCACCACTCTGTTGTCACGGTGATTGAATACGGTGGGAAATTCAACAATGTAGAGGTAAGGGGAAAATATGCCTGCTCACTGACTGACTGATCGACTCACTGACTCATCCACCCACTCACCCATCCACTCTCCCTCCCTCCCTCCCTCCCTCCCTCCCTCCCTCCCTCCCACCCTCCCTCCCTCCCCCCTTTCTCTGATTTCCCCAGGACATAGAAGTAGGTGACTCACCTGTCCTCTGTGTATGCACAGTAAGAGACAAGGTGTGGGTGGGGTTTGAAATTGGATACCTGCTGGTCTTCGACACAGCCACAAGACGCCCCTGTGCCCAGGCCTGGCTTCAGCAGTACATTCCAATCCTGAGTATCCTTCACATTGCAGCTCTACACAGAGTGTACATCGGGTTAGAAAATGGCTCTGTGTTAGCTTTTGATGATGATCTGGCTTCTGCCCTCACAAGTATTACACCTGCTCGAATAAAACTACTTCCGATTTATGAATACCACGATTCAGCTCAAACGTCCGCCTGCCTTCTAGCCGTCCCCAAGGTCTGCAGCAACAATAGTTCCCGGTCGCAGTCACAGAGCAACTTCAGCTCCTTTGAAATTTGGGTTGGCCAGAAGGACGGCCTCATCTCAGTCTTGGATGCAGACAACCTCAAGGTTGTCAAGTTCTTCAAAAACACAGCCGATTTGTCGAAGACACCAAGCTACGTCGCCTACCTTACTTATGCCAACCTGGTGTGCAGCATAAGCCCAGAGCAAGTCACTGGCAACTACAGCGCTGCGGAGAAAACGAATGGCAGTGAATCATCTCGTGATGCTGTGGCTGAGTGTGTGAATGTGTACGGAGCACTGTTTCATGGGCAGTACGTCACAAGGTGGAACGCAGAGAGCAAAGAAGTCGTGCAGAGCTTCAACTGTGAGAAGCATGTGGAAGGAAAGGAAGGTATGTACTCGGTGAAGGTTTAGGTGGAGGTGGAGAGATACTACAAGTTTGTGTATTGGCCACAATCCACCGACAAATATGAAGATTAACACACACACACACACACACGCACGCACACACTCACACCACACACCACACACACACTCACACCACACACCATACACTCCTGCTTCTCACACACGTACACAGGGTGCTGTATCTCCTCTCTCCATTTTTCCAACCTCACTCTCTATGTTGGTCTAACGAGCGGGAAAGTCCTCATCATGGATGCCAGCTTGTTCACCTGCCTCTGCGAGCTCAGCTGCCACAGAAACCAAGTCAAATCACTATTCACCATTGACTTGTCCCTCCTCCAACAACAACAAGACCGTGACACCCTATCCCTGTACGAGCGAGAGAAAATAGAGAGATTGTCCAGTTCTGGATCCGTCACCAACCCGAGTCCAGTTCACCACACTGACTCAATATGTAGAAGTCCGTCCTTGAGTTCCGTTCAAACCATTAATAGCAACTCTCATCAGCTGCTCAGCTTCGGAGCTGGCTTCAAGTCCTATTTTGATGGTCCTGAGTCCAAGCAGTATTGGGACTCCGGGTTCCTGCTGGTATGGGATTCAGAACACTGGGATGGGGAACCATAGTGCTTTCATTGCTGTGTATATCGTAGCTATACACTAACGATTTTTATGTTTGTTTTTTTTTAATTATTATTATTATTACAGTTGCTTGGTTGTTGTTCTCTATAATTATATAATTGACAATTAATGTTGGAAAGTAACTTGACACAATAATTCATGTGTATGTGTGAATGCAAATTTAACTATCCAGTTGGCACCCCCCACCGACCCAAAGGTATAGAAGTCCTTGCAAAATGTGTTTGAATTCGGTGGTAAGGTTGTGAATGGGTGTTTTTCAATTTTGAGGCATTCTTCCAAAGTGGGATACAGTGAAACCTGCCTTAGCGGCCACTTGAATAAGGTGGTCACCTCCACATTGCGGTCAGCTTGGGAAAGTCCCGAAATTTGAGCCCACAGTCTCCATACTTTACTGTTCTTCTATAGCGGTCACCTGCGTAATGCGGTCATGTTGCTCCATGCACCCCAAAAGCACGCTAGCACTATAACACACTGCCAATAACGGCCGCCGAGTGCGCCTGTGCGTTTAACATTTAGAAAGTATCACAAAAATGAACAATCAAGTTATTTTACAACACTTAAAGTCCTTAGTTGTCTTCTTCATGGAACTTACTTGAATCAAAGTTGTTCAGTGCATGCATATCGCAAGAACCTTTGTAATGAGGTCAATCACACTAAAACTTCACATGACCGCTGTAGAGAGGTTTTCTGTAATGCAGTCACCTGTCTAATATAAGGCCAAATATTTTTGGCCCCCAGGTGACCGCATTAGACAGGTTCCACTGTATATATGATTCCACAATCATAATGAATGTTGTTACTTGATGCGTTCATGCACATGTGCATATGATTGCATGTGTATATGTGTGTGTTACAGTACGTCGATATCCACTGGACGAAAAGCTGGATTTCCTGTGTGTGCTATTGCGGTGGAGGTGATGTTTCATACACCTATCAGGCACAGGATAGAGTTGAGTTTCCTGATTTGAGGAAATTCGGCTCGATATCTATCCTGTGCCTGATTGATGTATGAAACATCACCTCCACTGCAAGTAGGTCACAACCATAGGCCTATATATGAAATTCTTTTTTTTTTGTTGTCCAGTGCGATCCTCCCACCAAATGCCGTGCATGGCTTCGGACCTAGCTACACAGACAAGTGAGTATAACTATTGGAATTAAGATAGAAGTGACAGTTTTGTCATGCAATGGCAGCATGCAGGCAAGCTAGAGCTCATGCAATCTACTTATGCTTCTATAATCTTGGATCTGCATGTGTAACTCAGCTATTATATTATGGTGACCGTACAACATGCACATAGCATAGCACAGCCGCAGGGGCAGATCCAGGAAAGGTGGTTGATGAGACGGTGTATGAGAGGTTTACTTTGGGTATATGAGACTAAATACAGAATAGCTACAATATCAACTTGACCACAGGCAATATTAAATTTAATTCTTCTCTAACCTAGCTACAAAATCAGTTTTGCTTTTGCAGTGCATGTAGCTACATGAACTGTTCAAAACATTTCCCGCTAGCTATATGCGTGGTATCTCATTCACGGTATAAAAGGTAATAGATGATCAAACTCATCAGAGTATCTTAAGAATTGATGTGTGCATGTCTTATAGTTAGTGACTTCACTTGACACAATTCAATCATCCCTAGTTTCACAACCATCTGCACGATCAAAGGATTGTCTGTAAAGAGTTCAGGGAGAACTCCCTCACCAATGATTCGTTTGCACAACTCCCTCGTTATTAGTACATTCAATCCTTTTCGTCTGAATTCCTCAAATACATATCCATGTGCCATCACCCCGTTTGGATGCTGCATTCCCCAGGCTATAGGCTTTGTGGGGTCATCAGCTTGATAAACAGCGACATTGTGGTAGTTCCTGATCATGGATTCAAAGTAGCGCAGAGTGTTTGGCTCATCTTTCGCATTCGGGATCCAGTAAGGTGCCACCAGCACTGCATGCTCTAGCTTCAGTTTTCCCAGGATAAATCCTTCTGGACAAGCCCTGTTAAGGGACCAGGAGATGCAAGCAGTGGATTGCCATTAGCTCAGATACCCAACAAAACTCATCCAGGAGCTAAGATTGAAGTGAAGCCTCTAAACTCCATACAATGTTTGTTGCAGTTCACTCTAGTTACCCTGTGTGCATGCGCGCAGCAGGGGTTAAGTGATCGGTTTGTCTGTCTGTCTGTCTGTCTGTCTGTAGAGTGCACAAAAATCAGCAGTTTAAGCAGTGAAGGCCTTGTTGACGGCTTAGAAGTGTCAGAATTCAGAAAATAGTAGCGTCCACATAGCTAACTCACAGACCATGCAGAGATCCACTCAAGAGGCTGTGTGAAAGTATTGTTCTGATTACAATTACTACAACTCATGTTTCTAACATTTCTGCCACTTACGGTATCTCATTCTGCATGCTGACATTGCTGTATAAATTATAATCGGTAGGCCCATCGTGCATGCTGTATTAACAATTAGCTGTAGGCCTCATGTCAACGGTAGCACACGGGGTAAGTGCTCTGCTGAATACTTGTAGCTAGTTGATGTCAGCATTGCCTTTGGTGAATGGGCATTAAGGTAAGAATTTTTGAAATGCAGTTAAAAACTAGAGGTGCTCATAGAACACATACGTCGTGCGGAACGTCTACAGGATACAGTGCAGCTACAATGAATATGACATCTCTGCCGATGCACATCGAACAGACACTGTGTTTGTGTATGGCCATATCCAAGGTGTGGGAGCGACCGCTTACTGTATATATACAACAACGTGCATATATTGGACCCAATGTTATGAATAGTTATGAAAAAGCAGTGAAACTAAGTGCCTTTGACTTCAGTCAGGTACACATAGAGCAGTTTTTTTTGCTATTTGCTATTGTTTGACTACGCGATAGCACCTGTTCGATGCGCATCGGCAGATCGATTGTAGCTGCACTGTATCCTGTAGACGTTCCGCGTGGGATATGTGTTCTATGGACACCTCTAGTTGTGTGAAAGTCATTGAAATTGTAATGCTAATTGACTTCTGGAAAGAGCTAGTAATTGTTGATTACTCTATAGCAAGCAGTAATTGTTTGACTACCTTTCGATGGTTTATGAGGGTCTATGTGGCGAGATTTCACAATTTTTTTTGCAGACAGACAGACGACTGACTGACTGACTGACTGACAGACAAAACCGATTGCTTAACCCACTTCGCGCATGCACACGCGGGATAATTAATTATTTATAGTGAGAAGTATGGTAGTACAGTTAGAGTGTTTAGCTGCCAATGACTCCCATTCATTACCTCACCATACCTTTCTTGACCTGCAAGTTCCCCTGGCAGGTAGTAATGCACACCTTCCCACGATGTTTCAATTTTCACATCCTCTTTCTCGGGAGGAGGCTTTAAATTCGCTTGGAGGTAGTCAGCACAAGATATCTCAAATCCTGGACAGTGTGTAATCTGCTGCATCATACAGAATGTAGCTATATACAACCACTGCAGGGAACACATTGCTGCATGTGAGCTTCACCATTTACCGTCAATCAACTGCCATCCCTCTTTGCTCCAACTCACGACCCCGGATTCCTGGATGACATGCAACAGCTGCTCCTTGCAAGTGGAATGACCCATGACATCACCTTCCTGGGGTATTGCATAATGGCACGTGCAGGGTACCAAGTCTGAGAAGTAGTTGCAGTACGTGATCGATGTGGACAACTCAAACTAGGGGACTAGGACCATATAGGGAGAATAGGACTAGGGTGGGAAGGGGGGACTAGGACTATATAGGGGGACTAGTACTAGGGTGCGAAGGGGGGACTAGGAACATATAGGGGGGCTAGTACTAGGGTGGGAAGGGGGGACTAGGACTATATAGGGAGAATAGGACTAGGGTGGGAAGGGGGGACTAGGACTATATAGGGGGGCTAGTACTACGGTGGGAAGGGGGGACTAGGACTATATAGGGGGGCTAGTACTAGGGTGGGAAGGGGGGACTAGGACTATATAGGGGGGCTAGTACTAGGGTGGGAAGGGGGGACTAGGACTATATAGGGGGGCTAGTACTAGGGTGGGAAGGAGGGACTAGGAACAACAAAAATAGTAGATGCAAAAGCACTCTACCGTGTAGCTAGCTACTTCCTTTCCAGAAGGTTTGCTTAAAGGTAGCTATAGCTGAATGGGTAGGGAAGAGTTTGCTCTCATCCTACTATTAATTCCTGATTCTGCAAGGACAGGAATCCAACAATAAGATAAACTTTAAGCTTTAGCTAGTTTTTGTCTCGGCACCAAAGTGCTGAGACACAGTGCTGGATTGTGTTACGTGAACTCACATCAGACACTGCAGGAGACAGTATGTGGCACACTGTGGTGGTAAAGTCCGGCCATCCATCCATGTAAATGTTTGCAGTTAACTTGCCAGTTCTTGCATGCTTTGCAATCATACGCACCTACACCAATGAGTACCAATAGCTATAGTAATTTCTTAAGACACGATATCAAATCCCCTAATATGGTTAATAGCTACTGCATAGTTCTGCCATTCTAAGCAATTTCATGTCAGCTAATAGTCATTGTTCTTAGTGCGGTCAACTCAAAATACAACCGTACGAAATTGAAGGAGACCTGTGCAAGTGGGTAATATAGCCACCATTGTGTATGAAACACGTTCAGGAAAAGTTCAGCAAATGTCACTCACTCACGGTATTGGTGTGTGGTAGGCCACCTGTCAGCTTCTTTATCAGCTCAGGGAGGAGGCTGGTTCTCACACAACTTACTGCCATTGCTTGTAGGAGTAGATGTAGGAGCAGTGAAGCAGCTGCTGGTGATAGTGGGATATTGCCTACAGCAATAATTGACCAAACTCAGAGCTGTATAAAAATACACAAATAGCTAGCTATTATATAACTAGCTAGCACGATGTGGACAACAAAGAAACAGTAGTCATAACTAATCCTGCAAACTTTGGATAGGGTATCTTCCTACAAGGGGCCATCTAGTCTCATTCCCAGACCCAAACAACCTCAGCAAGGATCGTTTGCAGTATTAGCTACTCACGAGGAAGGAGGCTATAGGGTCTGGGGAGCGCTCAAGTCACCAGTGCAGACCCTCCTTCCCCACTAGTAATATTGTAAGTGATCCTTGCTGGGGTTGTTTGGGTCTGGGAATAACCTCTTGAGCGATGTGCTGGTATCCACTCACTAGCTTCGTAGCTAGCTAGCTACTTGGATCAAACAATGAAGAGCTAGCCAGGTCGATGGTTCTGCATCTAGGAAAGTAGCCACTAGCTACTTCTGCTCTTCATTGATCTCCAGACAAAGTGCAGCTTTATAGTCTAGCTAATTATTATAGGAGAACTTTATGGTAACAGAGTCTGCAGTGACTCTGCACACATACATACCTGGTAGCAATAGCTAGTTCTCTCTTAGGTCTGTGACTGCACTGCACCAGTATGCAAGTCAGACCTAAACTACGCACATCACATTCAGGAAGCCAGGAGCCTCTTCCAAGTTGGGGAAGCTGATTGATCATGAGTTAACACAACTGATGTTACTCCTGATAGCTAGTAGCCACAGTGTATTCAAGCTTGTATAAGCAAGGAGTTGCAGCATAATTGAGTTTGACCACATTATGGCCAGGCAACTAGTGTGTATCATACTGTACGTACGGGCACAATTTGAAACTGTATGCCATCACTCTAGCTACTTTGTTATCATACTCAGCCCCTTCGCTCTGAACACCCCTACATAGCTCTTTTTCATTATTCTTGTATCATGTGAAAAGATGTAGCGTGGGGTTGTATGCACCGTTACTGCACCGTTTTATGCTACCGTAGTTGCCGCGTGGCAAAAATTTCGTGGTCTAGCCACTCAACGTGATACACAAATATTTCGCGGAAAATTTCGCCGATTACATCCGCTCGCTCGTAATAACTTACGATTGACACGTGTGATCGTGCCGATGGAGGACGAGTTACTGAGCGAGCTGTGTATGCGTGGCTATCACGTCTACAGCGAAGCAACTGAGCTACTGTGTGAGCGTAAGCCTAGGAACATGAAGGACAGTAACTGTTGTGGAAAAATATTTCGCGCGTTTAATATTCGCGGTCTTAGCTACCTCATCCGCGAATACTGTAAAAATT
This sequence comes from Axinella damicornis, assembly GCA_963931865.1. NCBI lineage: Eukaryota > Metazoa > Porifera > Demospongiae > Axinellida > Axinellidae > Axinella > Axinella damicornis. Next base: position 728,686 of record OZ007513.1, on the reverse strand, counting down.
TCCCCACCGCGAAATTTACTGCAACTACGGTATCATCCCTATAAACCTTGTCTCCCTATTTTTTTCCGTTCTGCTATCCATATAGCTACGTCTCCACAATCACTGCAAGTACAAATCTACTCTGACAGTGACTAATATGGTGCACAAGCTCATTGTATCTTTATTCATACAAGTAATAAAAACCATTTATAAATGTAACAGGATGTAGGGATACCAGAATGACAAAAAGTAAGGAAACAAGGTAGGGATGATCGCACAAAACAGTGAAGTCCCCCTACAGATATCTTTTTCCATATAGGTGTATAATCAAGAGTTCATAACAATAAGAGTGTGCAACTGCCGTATGGTATCCACTACCACCATCTCGGCAGTATGAAGTGGCAAACAGTGTGGTCAACATGTACACCAGTGGCAAAAATTTTCTGCGAAAATTAAAAGGATTTAGTGATGGCCTGTCACATTCGGAATTATTCCACCCCTCGAAAAAGCTAAGAGACAAGGAGAAATGCCTTTAACCAGCCCATCCATTATAAAATGTAGAATTTAGGGAGGAATGGGACTGAGCCTGGTTAAAGGCATTTCTCCTTGTTTCTTAGCTTTTTTGAGGGTTGGAATAATTCTGAATGCGACAGGCCATCACTAAATCCTTTTTTTTTTTCGCAGAAAATTTTTTTCCACTAGTTTGCGTACTTTTTTGAGCGCATGAAATGCATAACTTCTTAGTCATGGTACATGCAACATCACGTCACTATAAGGTACGGGGGAACTGGATGTATGCCAGACTGGTGTTGCTACTTAATCACCATGTTAGCCTCGTTCCTAGGCCCGAGACTACGAGGCGATCACCATGTCAACAAAGCTGTGATGGTCTCTCTTGATGGACGTGGACCTTCTGCTGGGCACTGAGCAGGCTTTAATGCAGTTTCCATTAATAATTTTTGATGTTGCTGTTGTGATCAATGTTTATTGTTGCCTTCGCGGATGAGGGGGTGGGGCATTCACCTTTCATCAGATGAGAGAGCTCGATGGCAGCCGTGTAGGTCATGTGCTTGCAATGGAAATCCAAAACTCTAGCCTCACAGTTCTGCACAGTAGTTACGTCATGAAAAGAAAGCCACGCCTCCATGATAGCATAGTCACTTGACAAGAACAGTTGGTAGAACTTCCTCGTAGCAGTAGGAGCCACCAGATGACGGATTCACAGGGATTCTGTTAGTGTACCAAACGCAGCCATCACAAGCAAAAGAACACAAAAATGTGCTTGCATTTTGGATTGCGCATGCGCAATTGGCGAACACGTGACCTCATTACCTCAAAATGGCGTCGTGCTAGAATGCCATCGGATCGTAGCTAGCTAAAATTGCTGTTCTTGCCAGTTCGTGGACAAAAGGGCTCAAAGACTCTACTACGGTGAAATCGGTGTTGTTCTGTGCATAAATGAACTCCAGAAGTGCTTTAGTTGGTCGCTATCCTTGGGCAAAGTTTTGTTATGAGAAAGAAAGAAGAAAGAAGATGGGCTATTCCATTAAATAGTCGTTCACCCCCTGCAGAGGAACCGATTTTAATTCCCCCCTAGGACAGCAAATTAGCAACATAGTCCCCCTGGGACACAATTAAAAAGGTTCCTCTACCCCCGTGGGACACCATTAATTTGGCATTTATACCCCCCAGGACACAATCATTTTAGCATTTTTACCCCCTAGGACGCAATTACTTGGCAACACCCCCCATGGGACATAATTAACAGTCCTCTGCAGGGGGTGTACGACTATTTAATGGAATAGCCCGATGACGAAATCGGACTTTTCTCCGCGACATGTTCATCGACTCCCGCGTACTCTAAGGTACGTTTGTGAGTGTTTTTGTGAACTGCTAGGCAGTATCATTCTGTCTGCATGCTTGGTTTGGGGGGTTGTAGCTTCTTTGGCCGTTATCCTGCTGGTGCATCAGTATGGTAAAATCGAAATTTCCTTGGCCATCCCTAAATAGAGAACGCTACCCTGTTCTCTGATTAGGCTGTGTAAACTCTGTGGTAATCACAATTTCACACTTAGGAGCATGCAGCTGCTACTACTTCACCACTGATTGTCAACCTTCATACTGCAAGAGATGGTGGTATTTGCACACTCTTATTGTTATGAACTCTTGGTATAATGAAAAAAGATATGTAGGGGGGTTTACCGTAGTGTACGTATTAAGCGCCCAGGGGTCAGGGTCAATAGAATCCCGCTGAACAGGGGGGTGGGCGCTAGATGCGTACTCAGGCATGTAGTATCCGCCCACCCATTCAGCACTGTATAAACAACAAGCGCTGCGGTAAGCTGTGAATATCAATGACCGGCTATGAATATCTAAGTCCATTTTTCACGCATAGAAATTGATCGCGCGTCTTCAAGCTCGCCGTAGTTGACTGTAAATCGGCCTTTTTGAATGCACAACCTTGCCCAGAGCTTAAGAAATGCTCTTGTGATGGGTGGGCCCTTACTACACTGCTTTTGGACCCTGTGCAGTAACTTTCGCGCGAAGAGGGGGCCCGGGGTGGGCGCTTGATACGGGGTGGGCGCTTGATACGTACACTACGGTATAATATATACTTCACGGTTTTGTGCGATCATCCCTACCTTGTTTCCTTATCCCTACGTCCTGTTACATTTTAAAATTTACTAGACGAATGCAGAACATTGTGGGGCGAGCCTGAGCGAGTACAGTTGTCGAATGTGCATGGAACATGCAGTTGCATGCGCATGTGTTCCTACATGGAGCAGATGCATGTGCATGACTGTCAGTGCATGTGGCATCTGAATGTGACGGAGAGCATAGCATGACTTGAGGACACAGAAGTTATGACACTAAAAGTACACCCATGCACTTCACAGCAACTGCGAATCAGGTTAGCCGAAGCAGTCTGGTAGGTAGGTCCAGGAGAGCTCTCTGTCTTTGTTGTCGCCACCTTGTTGTCGCCACCGGAGGGCGACTTTCTCATTCTCTGCTGATGCCAGATCTGTGTCTTGACTGCATGTCACAGTGAGGTAAGTGTTACCGAGCGCAGGCCAGTCAAGTTCCCATCCTCTGGCAATAGCTGAAGTAGCAGTCTAACACACCGTGATGGTTTATAGCTATTAAAGCCTGCATGCATGCTAGCTAGCTAGCTAATGCACACCATGATGTGCTCTGCATTTGCAGCCGGGACATGAGATCGCTTGAAGCATTCTCCTCGTCTTCATGAAATGCTTTATATAGCCCCTCACCGCGCGCTATAGTCTCCATCCTTGTTGAGGTAGACCGTTCATGGTTCGTGTCTAGCTATGTCGTTGACGTTGCAATGGTGAGTTCGTTTGTGGTTTGAATTAACGCATGACGCAATGACACGCAAAATACGAGCAGGAAGTGATTTACGGCACGACGTACGATAGATATATATAAAGAAATAAACTAGGGGAATGCAGGACATTGTGGGGCGAGCGTGAGCGAGTACATGCAGGTGCTGAATTTGCATGAAACAGTTGCATGACATTGTGCTGAATGTGCATGGAGCAGTTGCATGTGCATGTCATCAGAATGTGAGTCTGACTGGGAGCATAACACAACTTAACGACACAGATCACACCAGAAGTTATGACACTCGTGCATGCACTTCACAGCGTTGAAGCAGTCTGGCAGGTAGGTCCAGGAGCGGTCTCTGTCTCTGTTGTTGCCACCGAGGATGACTTCCTCGTTCTCTGCTGATGCCAGATCTGTCATGACTGGTCACAGTGAGTTTAGTGTTACCGTGTGCAGGGCAGTCAACTTCCCATCCTCTGAGCAGTTGCATGGCTTAGCATTTGAAAGGGACTCCGGCGAGTTATAGGGGATTGTGAGTTCAAGGAGGATCACCTCCCTTGGTCTCACCTCCCTTGGTCTCACTGAAGCGCTCTCCCCGTCTTCATGAAATGCTTTAGCCACTCACCGCCCCACTATAGTCTCCATCCTTGCAAGGCCTTGTTGAGGTAGACTGTTCATAGTTCGCGTCTCAGTTGGACGATATCAACGCACGAGCAGGAAGTGAACTCAGTTTGGAAATAACGCATGACGCAAGAACACGCAAAATACGAGCAGGAAGTGATTTACGGCACGACGTACGATATATATATATATATATATATATATAGATATATAGAAATATATATAGAAATAAAGAAAATTCACATTGAACTCGTCTATGTGGGGCTCGCTCACGCTCGCCCCAATAAATAAACTAGGGGAATGCAGGACATTGTGGGGCGAGCGTGAGCGAGTACATGCAGGTGCTGAATTTGCATGAAACAGTTGCATGACATTGTGCTGAATGTGCATGGAGCAGTTGCATGTGCATGTCATCAGAATGTGAGTCTGACGGGGAGCATAACACAACTTAACGACACAGATCACACCAGAAGTTATGACACTCGTGCATGCACTTCACAGCGTTGAAGCAGTCTGGCAGGTAGGTCCAGGAGCGGTCTCTGTCTCTGTTGTTGCCACCGAGGATGACTTCCTCGTTCTCTGCTGATGCCAGATCTGTCATGACTGGTCACAGTGAGTTTAGTGTTACCGTGTGCAGGGCAGTCAACTTCCCATCCTCTGAGCAGTTGCATGGCTTAGCATTTGAAAGGGACTCCGGCGAGTTATAGGGGATTGTGAGTTCAAGGAGGATCACCTCCCTTGGTCTCACTGAAGCGCTCTCCCCGTCTTCATGAAATGCTTTAGCCACTCACCGCCCCACTATAGTCTCCATCCTTGCAAGGCCTTGTTGAGGTACACTGTTCATAGTTCGCGTCTCAGTTGGACGATATCAACGCACGAGCAGGAAGTGAACTCAGTTTGGAAATAACGCATGACGCAAGAACACGCAAAATACGAGCAGGAAGTGATTTACGGCACGACGTACGATATATATATATATATATATATATATAGATATATAGAAATATATATAGAAATAAAGAAAATTCACATTGAACTCGTCTATGTGGGGCTCGCTCACGCTCGCCCCAATAAATAAATAAATATATGGAAAATTCACAGCAAACTCGTCTATGTGGGGCTCGCTCAGGCTCGCCCCAATTACTTGTTTGTGTAAATTCTTTTAGCAGCAGGCACAGGTTTGAGCTGAAGTTCACTGTCACAGAGCTGAAGTCAGTGACTTCACAGGCACCTAGGCAGTAGGTGTCCTTGCCTTGGTATATGACTACACTTCCAGCATTGGATGAAGGTCCACACTTCTCAAGTCAACCCTTCCCTGGATGGATGACAAAGCCAGCTCTCCCTGTCTACGTCTGAAGTCTATGGCAGTTTATATATAATATATGTAGTAGGGACATTCATAATTATGTTGTTAAACGTCTTGAGATAGGCATTCACCCTGCTCGAAGGTAGCAACATAGCTAAATCATACGTACAGGTACTTACCAAATCTTATGAAGTGCCTCGTTTGATTGACAACAGGAGCGCATGAGCCGCCGAAGGAGCGTTGAACTCGCATGCCCGCCCTAGGACATAATTATAGTAGTCCTTGACACCTCCAAACTTTTACCTTTTAAGGCAAGAGACCACTAACGTAAAGCAGTTGTAAGGATTTTTGTGAAACTGAGCTAAGTAGGTGTGAAATCCAAATTGGCTTTGTGCAGCCATAGATAATACTAGAGCTAGCTGGCTATATAGGACGATGGCGCTACGTGCAGCAGCTTCAACGACCAGCAAACCAACGAAGAAGATTCGCCGCGTTTCTAAGAATGAACTACGCTAGCTAGCTAGCACTAGTACAGTGTAACTAAAGAGACTGCGTAAAATGGATATGCCCATCTTCGAAGCTTCCGTGAAACAGCAAGTGAACGAGAAGGAAGCGATCCGGTGTCACAGGAAATTTCGCCGCCATGAAAAAACGTCGCGTCGCGGTGACGAAATAAGTGGAGCGAGAGTGACTGAGCTAGCGTACACATACATTAGCCTCGTACCCAGGCCCTCACGCGCGTTCCGCGTGAGGGCCTGGGTACGAGGCTACACATACATATGGCACGCCGTCATAATGTGGCACGCCGTCCATAACAAAAATAGGTAAACTGGGAAGCTGACAAAATTTTTATTTGCCGATGGTTTGCCGACGTCGTGCCTTATTTGCCGACGTGCAACGTTTATTTGTCGACGTAGAAATTTTATTTTACCGACGTAGAAATCCCGACGTAGAAATCCTATTTGCCGAAGTATAAACCTTATTTGCCGACTAGTTCCGACGTTGACTTCTTATTTGCCGACGTGCAGTGATTGCAGTGGCGGTCAGAATCTGAAGTACGGCGAATAAGAAGTCTATCAGCCTTGAACACTGGAATTTGAGGCTACATGAAGTGAGAGCACTATTTTCTAGGCCCATTTATGCTTAAAAAACCGGCTCTAACCAAAGTCCAGACATGGCCATGCTGTTTGCACTGTTCGGGTGCACCCACCCACCTCCCCCTGTCCCACAAGTCCCAAGGACATAGCTGGTGTGACATCACAAAACTTAGCCTCATTCCCAGCAATGGAACGAGGCTACACAAAACTGGAAAGTCTCATGACGGGTTTTGCAGTCATTGGTTGGTAGCTAAAGGGTTAATGGCTAGCTATATCTCAACTGCTTGGGGGTTCTTAGCAGTGAAAGGGTTAATCTACTGCAAGCAACAATTGAGATGGTGAGTGACCTGGGAACGAGACTACCTCAGTAGCTTGCCATGTGTGGGTCATGATGTGCAGGCTCCTTGGAGCTTGATCCCCACATTGTCAGACGCATGCATTGAGAACTGTACTAAATCAGACCAGTGATCTCCAACTGACTGCCTTAATTGCGATTACTGATTGAGATGGGCACTGTCACCGCGCATCACTCACATACCACACACAGTATATAACCACAGTGTAATCATATTCAGAAGAACCACATAATTTACTTCTGCCGTCTATATAGCTATGGGCAAACTGTATGACCTCTCCTTACTTGTGGGTCAATGTACCAACCACAACTATAACCCCCACACTGAGCTAATTAAGTTAACAGCAAATTATAGACTTGGCTTAGCTAGTGTGAACAATCAGCCTCGTTCCCAGACATTCTACATGCATATGCAAAAACGGCTTTGAAATACTGCAAGCGATCAAAAACTGGAGGTGTAGAAAATTAAACCTGTGAACCAGGCTAGCGCACAATTGCATGCATATTGCAATCATTTATCGTATATTATGACCTCTGAGGGTATACTGGTAGAACAATTGCTGCATGTCGTCTGTCAGTCATTACCACTGTATGAATTCACAGTGACAGTGTTTCTTGGGATGATTATTAAAGCAAACTGATCCCATGCACTGCAGATTACAATGATGTACAACACTTGTGTTATTATACTGGAGCCATGGCAACACTTATGTTATTATACTGGAGCCATGGCAACACTTATGTTATTATACTGGAGCCATGGCAACACTTATGTTATTATACTGGAGCCATGGCAACACTTATGTTATTATACTGGAGCCATGGCAACACTTATGTTATTATACTGGAGCCATGGCATAATTATACTATTCACTTGGTCAAACCTACTGACATGCCTTTCTGTTGAAACATTTCAGTGTATCCTGCCACTTCGAGTGAATGTGCTTGTGCTGTATTAGTGGTGTGTTGGAGGACAATACCCTCCGGGAGATCCCCATCTTTAATTACCTGGTCACATATCTTCTTTCTCAGAATCCAACTCAGCCCATGCCCTCTGAATTCTTCAAGCACATAGATAATGAAGTTTAACTTCGTTAAACCAAGTTAACATTGGAGGACGGGCCAGGGGGCGGGGTGCATTTGGTGGGGCGTGGTTGCGCATGCGCACACGTCCTCTTGCATGGTTGCTGTGAGTGACCGTCAGTGGCAGCCGCTAGTTTTGAAATTAGCACATATGCCCATATGGATACTGCAATACCCACCCAATGGGCATTGTGGGATCGTCAGTTCGAAAGATGGCAACATTGTGGTAGTTCCTGATCATGGATTCAAAGCAACGGCGAGTAGGAGGTTGGTCTAGGAACCAGTTAGATGTCACCAGTGCTGTGTGCTGAGGTTCCAATCTCCCCAGGAAATATCCTTCAGGGCAGGCCCTATATAGGGAATGAATCAATGCATGCATTATTATGCAGAGTGACAACTTTTTCATCACTGGACGAAAACTTGAAGCTATGTGTTCTATTGCAGTGGAGGTGATGTTTCTATATATATCAGGAACAGGATTGATATAAAAATTGTAATTGAAGTCACGTACAGCATAAAAGATTAATGCGGTAATTCTTCCAATAGCGAGAAGCATGCATGGTTAGTAAACAGTTTGTTACCAATCGTTGTCACCGTTTGGTGTTCAGCAAGAGAGCGAGCATCCATCCACATTATCATCCGTACACACCACAAGCCACGTGCTCAATCACAGGTCAATCAAAAGTCAATCGTACAAAGTTCACAATTACAAGGTCCACATACACAATCACAACACCATTCAAGCACACACATTTACAATTCCTCTTTGCGGATTGAGAAGCCCTACATCAGTGCTAATTAAGGTAGCTGTTACCCAAAGGACTACAGTTTCATTATCACACTGTACCTTACTGGACCTGTAAAACCTCCGGGCATGTAGTATTGTGTCCCTTTCCAGATAGTTTCAATTTTCACATCCTCTTTCCCAGGAGTAGGCCTTGGCATATAATGCTCAACTTTTATAGAATAATGCTTTGCAGCACTGCTCATTTAGTTAGCCAATTATGCTCTGATTTAAGAGGAAAATGCTCATGAAAATGCTCATGATATTGCGGAATGACTTGCCCCTGAGTAGCTGAGCCAGGTAATTTTGGGCAGAAATCTGACTAGGCTCATTCCCAGGTGCCTGAAAGGTGGAGAGGAGCATACATTTCGTCAAGATATGTTATGTCAGCTGAATTCAACAACACGGACAAATGTTCGTACCGAGCCCTCACCAAGTCTGTCAGGTAACATGTGATTGAAAAATTGATTAAAAGATGCTGGATTGTGCTCAAATAATGCTCAGTGCTCACAACTATGCATAATGCTCGTTTTAGTGCTAGCCTTATATGCCAAGGCCTACCCAGGAGGAGGCCTTAAACTCTCTTGGAGGTAGTCAGCAAAAAGACATCTCAAATCCTGGACAGTATTAATGCTTGTGGCCCATGTGTAATCCACTGTATGCATCACAGAGAGTGACCACTGCATGCAGGAAACACACATGCAAGCTTCAACATTTACCGTCAATCAACTGCCATCTCTCCTTACTCCAACTCACGACCCCGGATTCCTGGATGACATGCGACAGCTTCTCCTTGCAAGTGGAATGACCCATCACATCACCTTCCTGGAGTATTGCATATTGAGAAAATGTCCCTGTTGTATGACCACTGTGTTAGAGCAGCTCATCTGTAAGGACCAGATCTATAGTACACTGCATGTATACGTGATGCTCCAGCAGGTATACCAGCTGCAGCGTAATATCAAACACATCAACATATTTAGGGGTGGCTGCATGTGGCCGAGTGGCTAAGACATTCGACTGCTAATGAACCGAAAGGTTGCTGGTTCGAGTCCCATCATGCATTGCCATATAGGACATTCCATCCTTTCAAATATAAGGCGGGGGGGGGGGGGGGGGGGGGGGGGGGGGGGGGGGGGGAGGTTAACGGGAGACTATAGCACCTCAACTACTTGATCATGTATGAACAGAAGAGTGCCTTCACATGTCATTGTATGACATGTTATCTGAACTCACCTCCGACAATGAAGGAGATAGTATGTGGCACACTATGGTGGTAAAGTCCGGCCATCCATCAGTGTAGATGTTTGCTGTCAACTTGCCAGTTCTTGCACTCTTTGCAATCATACGCACCTACACAATGAGTACTGATAATAAGTAGTTTCGATTTGGCCTCAAGGCACCTAACTAGCTATAGCAACTCAGTCATAACCATGTTATAATAGACTCCCCCTACCCCTTTGGGTTGAGAGCCTAGTTCCGAGACTACTTGGATGTATGCACCAATGTGGAATGAAGCTTATAATTATACACCAGCTCTAGAGCATGTTAACTTCGTCACTCACAGTATTGGTGTGTGGTAGGCCAGCTGTCAGCTTCTTAATCAGCTCAGGGAGGAGGCTGGTTCTCACAAAATTTATTGCCATTGCTTAGAGGAGTAGATGTGGAGTAGAAGCAGCCGGATATTGTTGCGAGACTACAAGCTATTCTACTCTCCATTGGACACAAACTTTAAGTGCAGCTTTTAAATTAGCTATAGTCTACTTTATACTGGAGAGGAATTTATGGCTTGGCAACAGGATTTGCACCACTGCTATACACTTGCAAGTCAGACCTAAACTACGCACATCACACTCGGGAAGCTGGAAGCCTCATCTGGTAGCTATCTTGAGGAAGCCGACTGAGTTAATACATCTGATGTTACTAACCACAGTGTAATCATAATATTATTAGCATTGAAGAACCACATAGCTATAGCACAACTTGAGTTTTGACCACATTATGGCCAGGCAACTATATACTAGCTACTTCTGCTGTCTACATAGCTATATATGGGCAAATTGTATGACCTCTCCTTACTTGTGGGTCAATGTACCAACCACAACTATATCTCCCACACTGAGCTAATTAAGTTAACAGCAAATGATAGACTTGGCTTAGCTAGTGTGAACAATTAGCCTCGTATGCGTTCCCAGACCTTCTACATGCATATGCAAAAACACTGCAAGCGATCAAAAACTGGAGCTGTAGAAAACCTGCAAACCAGGCTAGCGCACAATTGCATGCTTATTACCATTTGATCATTGATCGTATAATTATTATGCACATGAACATATTGGGTATAATTATGTCTGACCACTTTATGAACAGTGCATGTTTCTTGAGATGATTATTAAAGCAAACAGATCCCATGCACTGCAGATTACAATAATGTACAACACCTATGTTATTATACTGGAGCCATGGCATGTACTATTCACTTGGTCAAGCCTATTGACCATCCTTTCTGTTGAAACATTTCAGTGTATCCTGCCACCTTGAGCAAATGTGCTGCAATAGTGTTGTCTTTGAGGATACAAGACTCGGGGAGATGCCCCACCCTCAATTATCCAGTCACACATCTCCTTCCTCAAAATCAAACTTAGCCGCTTCCCTCTGAATTCTTCAAGCACATACCCATGTGCTATGTGCCCAAACGGATACTGCAACATCCAACCAATAGGCATTGTGGGATCGTCAGTTCGAAAGATGGCAACATTGTGGTAGTTCCTGATCATGGATTCAAAGCAACGGCGAGTATGATGTTGGTCTAGGAACCAGTAAGATGTCACCAGTGCTGTATGTTGAGGTTCCAATCTCCCCAGGAAATATCCTTCTGGGCAGGCCCTATATAGGTCAATGCATCATTATGCAGACTGACAACTTTTTCATCACTGGACGAAAGTTGGAAGTTGAATTTCCTATGTGTTCTATTGCAGTGGAGGTGATGTTTCATACACCTACCAGGCACAGGATAGAGTTGAGTTTCCTGATTTGAGGAAATTTGTCCTATCCTATGCCTAATAGGTGCATGAAACTTCACCTCCACTGGAAGTATGACACATAGGAAATTCTACTTTTCACCCAGTGCATCGAGGATATAAAAATTGAAGTCACGTACAGCTAATGCGGTGATTCTTCCAATAGTGAGAAGCATGCTTGGCAGTTTGTTACCAATCATTGTCACTATTCAAGCACATGCATGTTCTATTCCTCTTTGCGGATTGAGAAGCCCTGGATAATTACATCAGTGCTAATCAAGGTTACGGGATACTCATGCGCGCGCCGTGCGAAATGTATTGGAAATGTATACAATGTACTTAATTTCTCTAGCCAAAAATCTCTAGTACAAAGAGCATGAGCAACTTGATTCTGGCGGTGGAGGTGCGCTGTCACAAGGTGCAGGGCATGACGGAAGCTTTTACTGATACGCTGTATCACACCAAAAAGCCGTATTTTTACCGCTTTTCTCGAGTGAGACAGCAGATAAATTTTCCAAGGATTATGCTATCCAGATAGGCTACACTTTTGCAGGACTTTTGATCAAGGAAACATGCAGGATGGGTTACAGTCTTTCAAGGTAACGCTTTGTCAAATGGTGGAGAACCAAGCCAGATAAAATTCTGAATCACATTGTATTTTGTGATCAATGAGCCAGCTACATTATTGTTATAGCTAGATAGCTTCACCACCAAGGTGAGGTTCAGCATAATGACATACAACATTAAAATGTATAGAGATGTACGGATCACAGATTATGGCTGTTCTGGGCCAGCTAGCTACCACTGTTCACTTGAAACAACTATTTGGTTGTCCAAGATCAACTCAATTAGTATATAGCATATGAATTGGCGTATGCAAGTTTTAGTGTCTTCTGTCGGCACAATTCAATCATCCCCATTCTCAAAGCCAATTTCTGAACAGGATTGTCTGGTGAAGTACTGGACTCTGGCAGAACTCCATCCCCAATTATTTGGTTGCCAATCTCCCTAGCAAATATTGCTAAAAGCCCTTTTTCTCTGAATTCCTCAAGCACATATCCATGTGCCAAGTGTCCATGTGGATACTGCATTAGCCAGCCTACAGGTTTAGTGGGATCATCAGCTTGATACGCAGCGACACTGTGGTAGTTCCTGATCATGGATTCAAAGTAGCACTGAGTGTTCAGTTGGTCCTTTGCGTACGGGTTCCAGTATGCTGCCACTAGTGCTGCATGCTCTGGCTTTAGTTTTCCCAGGAGTAATCCTTCTGGACAAGCCCTGTGTGCGAGCAGAAGATACAAGTTCACTATACAAATAGAGCTGAAAGATGCAGTATATCAGAAACTGGAGACTCTGATAATCGTACAGCATTCACAGACTCAATATAACCACAATTAGAGTTCCAAACTGAACTTGCAATCACATGCATTATTATGGCATGATCTACAAATGGTTTGTGCAATTTTTGGCGATGTCTGTCTGCGCAATTCAATCATGTGCACCTGCATGGATGAATTATTGACACATAGGAAATTCAACTTTTCCGGCCAGTGTATCGTGGATATAAAAATTGCCAATTGAAGTCACGTAGCTACAACACAAAAGATTAATGCTGTAATTCTTCCAATAGCGAGAAGCACACATGGTTAGAAAACAGTTTGTTACCAATCATTGTCACCATTCAAGCACACGCATGTTCTATTCCTCTTTGCGGATTGAGATGCCCTGGATAATTACATCAGTGCTAATTAAGGTTACAGGATACTCGTGCGTGTGCCGTGCGAAATGTATTGGAAATGTATACTTAATTTCTCTAGCCAAAACTCTCTAGTACGAAGAGTGTGAGCAACTTGATTCTGGAGGTGGAGGTGCGCTGTCACAAGGTGCAAGGCATGAAGCTTTTACGGATACGCTGTATAGCCGTGCAAAAACGAGCAGTTAAGTTCACCAAAAAGCCGTATTTACCGCTTTTCTCGAGCGAGACAGCAGATAAATTTGCCAAGGATTATGCTATCTAAGAAAGCTTCCGTCATGTGACAGCGCACCTCCACCACCAGAATCAAGTTGCTCACGCTCTTCGTACTAGAGATCTTTGGTTAGAGAAATTAAGTATACATATTTCACACAGTGCGCGCATAAGTATCCCGTAACTTTAAGGTAGCTGTTACCCAAAGGATTGCAGTTTCATTACCGCACTGTACCTTACTGGACCTGTAAAATCTCCAGGCAAGTAGTATTGTGTCCCTTTCCAGATAGTTTCAATTTTCACATCCTCTTTCCCGGGAGGAGGCCTTAAACTCTCTTGGAGGTAGTCAGCAAAAGACATCTCAAGTCCTGCATGGACAGTATTAATGCTTGACTGGCCCGTGTGTAATCTACTGCATCATACAGAGTGAATATACAACCACTGCAGGGAACAAATATGCTGTGTGTGAGCTTCGTCATTTACCGTCAATCAACTGCCATCTCTCCTTGCTCCAACTCATGACCCCAGATTCCTGGATGACGTGCAACAGCTTCTCCTTGCAAGTGGAATGACCCATGACGTCACCATCCTGGAGTATTGCATATTGAGCCAATGTCCATGTTGTATGACCACCGTATTAGTGCAGCTTATCTGTAAGGACCAGGTCTATAGTATACTGTATCCCAGCAGGTATACCAACCAGAAAGGTTGCTGGTTCGAGTCCCATCATACATTGCCATAGGACACTCGATCCTTTGAATTTTTAAAGTGCATTGTTACATTCGAATATAAGGCGGGGAGGTTAACAGAGACTATGGCACCTCAACTACTTGATCATGTATGACCAGAAGAGTGCATTCGCATGTCATTGTATCATCTGAACTCACCTCCGACAATGCAGGAGACAGTATGTGGCACACTGTGGTGGTAAAGTCCGGCCATCCATCCGTATAGATGTTTGCGGTCAGCTTGCCAGTTACTGCATGCTTTGCAATCATACGCACCTACACAATGAGTACTGATATAATAATAAGTAGTTTCGATTGGGTGTATCTTGAGATGCGATATCTAATATGGTAAATTATAGTTCATGGCCGGTTCTGCCATTCTGACCTCATGGCACCTAGCCATAGCAACTCACATGTTATTACTGCTAAGTTATTTGTGGTCAACTGAAAAATTAGTGAAAAATGCTGGGAGTATTTAACCAATCGATCTGACTCTGATCTAGGAGGCACGTCAGTCTTTAACTCTTTTAGCTGAGCATAGACTTTGGTCGATAATCATGCAAGCTGTAGCCCATAATGGCTTTCTGTACGCCACTGTACCAGACTCCCCCTCCCCTTTGGGTATGGGAGTCTGGTACCAGGGGCGGATACAGGATTTGGGTCTAAGCACAACTGAACGCTGCCGAAGGCAACGCATAGAGGTGTGTAGTGCCGATCAGTCTGCACAAAGCACGGAAAAAAAATTTTGCCCTCATTTTTCAATTGTCAGGATGGGCTCTCGTGGCACCTTCATGCTTTGCACTGATGTAACTACGAGTAGCAACACAAATTCTGAGTGTCTGGGTCTTGCTTCCTTCAGGACGTGTACATTTATCTTGGCCGTAGACACTTATCTTGGCCGTAGACCACATGCACAGTACAGCGCGCAGTTGCACAGCGCTCCGCCTAACAACGGGGTTGTCTCGATTCCAGATCACCGGACTGGGAGTGTGTACCCGTAATTGCGATAAGTAGCCTTAACTTGTGAGACGTGAAACCGATGGCTCGCCTTTGTTTGCAAACAGACAAATGGCAGTAACACAGAGTAGATAGAGCTCTGGGT
>OZ007513.1:622440-713103 GCA_963931865.1 Axinella damicornis | reverse complement strand
GAAAAAGCCGGTTTGAGGTTCCTAGTTTAGTGAGTCTATCAAGGTGTTAATTTTGTTTCCCCTTGAAGATGCACACAGAACTTGAGTACTTTCCCTTCATCTTCAGATCGTGAGTGTCACCATAATTTGATGGTACAAGTCAGCTCGTGCCACTCTTCTGCAGCAAATAAAAGCAGACTCCCTGTGGTACATAACCAACAGTATTCTAGCTACAGCGAAGTCGTTGTGAATGTTATGGACCTCGCGTTTAATTCGCAGTTCTTCTCCAATGTAGGGAGACCATGCAGCTTTGTACCATAGTGCAGGGCATCTGAAAGGCTCCACCACAGTGGACAAATCCCATGTCCACTAAGCGGTGCCTTTGAAGCGGCAGGGTACATCCATGTACCCAAGGGTATATGGGGGCTCCATGGCAACTGTGGTTTTCTGTGAAAACATCATTGACACTAAAGTCAGCTGTACCTGATGGCTTTGCTAGGGTGTATGAGATTTGTACCCTACTATGTCTTCCCTCCCGGGTACAAATCCCATACACCCTAGCAAAGCCATCAGGTACAGTGAATGTGATGACCACAAACAGTATAGCGGAGACTACAGCACCTCAACTACTTGATCATGTATGACAAGAGTGCCTTCACATGTCATCTGAACTCACCTCAGACAATGAAGGAGACAGTATGTGGCACACTATGGTGGTAAAGTCCGGCCATCCATCAGTGTAGATGTTTGCGGTCAGCTTGCCAGTTACTGCATGCTTTGCAATCATACGCACCTACACAATGAGTACTGATATAAGCTTTCGATTGGGTATATCTTGAGATGCGATATCTAATATGGTTTATAGTTCATGGCCGGTTCTGCCATTTCTGACCTCATGGCACCTAGCCATAGCAACTCACATGTTATTACTGCTAAGTTATTTGTGGTCAACTGAAAAATATTATGCTGGGAGTATTTAACCAATCGATCTGACTCTGATCTAGGAGGCACGTCAGTCTTTAACTCCTTTAGCTGAGCATAGACTTTGGTCGATAATCATGCAAGCTGTAGCCCATAATGGCTCTCTGTACGCCACTGTACCAGACTCCCCCTCCCCTTTGGGTATGGGAGTCTGGTACCAAGACTAACTCCAAGACAGCATAAGCTGCCAATTATTGACCACAATTCGAACATGCCTTCATATCTCAGTCCACGAATGGTTTGGGAACTTGGTTCTCGTTCCAAACGAAAGAGTGATCAATTTTGAATCCCATTAAACAGGTTAACAAAAACATACTCACAAAAGGAACGCTTCCGTGATGAACACTTCCGTGTTGCCTATTCCCAACCAATTATCAACCTCGCGTACGCATTATCAACTGCCCATACACAAATGCTAATTAAAAGCGAAAATGTAGGCTCTCAAGGAGGTGCTGATGAATAATTGAGTTACTATCAATTCACTGTCTCCACACTTAGCCACTTGTGAAGTGCCACAACGAGATTACATAGCAATCAACCAATCAGATTCATGCCACCAAAATTCAGTGGACTGCAAATTGTATGCAACTGTACTAGACCCCCCCCCCCCCCCCCCCCCCCCCCCCCCCCACCCCCTTTGGGTTGAGACTCTGGTTCCGAGACTATTTGGATGTATGCACCAATTTGGAATGAAACACATGTCAGAGAAATTAGCTTATATGCACCAGCTCTGTTAACTTCCTCACTCACGGTATTGGTGTGTGGTAGGCCAGCTGTCAGCTTCTTTATCAGCTCAGGAAGTTGGTCGGTTCTCACATAATTTATTGCCATTGCTTGTAGGAGTAGATGTAGGAGCAGCTGGTGATGGTGGGATATTGCCTACAACAATAATTGACCAAACTAAGAGCTATAATAGCTAGCTACATGTAGCTAACTAGGTGCTAGCTAACACAAAGAAACAGTAGTCATAGCTAGCTACTCCTGCAAAATTTGGATAGGGTAGCTATCTTCCTACAAGGGGGGCCATCACTAGTCTTGTTCCCAGACCCAAACAGCCATCTAGTCTCGTTCCCAGTCTCAAACAACCTGGTCTCGCGGGGCCAGACTAGGCTTGGGCGGATTATTCCGGAATAATTTTGGGAATAATAGGTAGTGGGGAGATTCCGGAATAATGGGAATCATGAATAGGTGTGGAAATTGGTATAATTATATTCATTCAATCAATGTGCACGTGCACACCGCGCCACAGTCGCCACTTCACATACTACATAAATAATTTGCTAGTTCTAGTCCTGATGGCTGCCAGCAGTGATACTAGTAGTTCAGTAGACCCCTGAGTGTGGAGTCTGATTCGGATGACATTGACTCCTCCGACATCGAAGTGAGAGCGTCCTTCGCTGCCCGAATTGAGAATAATAAATTATGGGAATAATGGGTAGTTTTAGGGGAATAAACATGAATAATCCGCCCAAGCCTAGGCCAGACTGTGTGGATCTGGCCCCGCGAGACTACAAACAACCCTAGCAAGATGGCTTGCAGTATTACTCATGAGGAAGGAGGGTTTGCAGCTGGGAAGCACTCAAGTCACCAGACCCTTCCCCGCAAGTAGGCCTGCGCTAATTATGCGCGCATAATTTGCAGAATAATAGGGACTTACCCGAATTGCACATTATTCGCGAATAATCGGGCCAGAAAACGGTAATAATTATTAGTGGGCGTGTAGTTTCAGCCACGTGGCTCATGGCTGCCTTGTGTGAGTCGGTTGCAGAGTGCTGTGGCGACCTTTCGTTGCTTTCGAGCTCCGAAACAGGAACAGAGGCTACAGAGCACGAGTCTACCTCCTCCTGTGTGTCTCTGCTAGACCGCTTACGGAGCCCTAAGCCATCTGAGTTGGCTTGTAAACGAAAAATCGATCACAATGTCAAAAATATTTTGTGAATAACAGGTTGTTGATGTAAAATAATGGGCTTAGTTGTCAAGAATATTCGAATAAAATAATGGGGGAAATTTTGTGAATAATTAGCTCAGGCCTACCCGCAAGTGATACTCAGGCACTCAGGCCTAGTCTCGGTACCAGACTATTCGCGCACGGCGGAATAGTCTGGTACCGAGACTAACATTGAATCAATGTTAGTCTCGGTACCAGACTATTCCGCCAACTCTCACGGAAAATCCGTGAGTCTCACGGATTTCAGTACTGATCTCACGCTCTCACGGTTAACCAGCACAAACTCACGGAAATGCTGAGAGACTCGAGCTTGAACACATACTAGATTACCTATCGGGCTGGCGGCCGTAACTTGGAACCAGTATTTGGCAGCCTCGTTCACATGCAAGCCTGGGGATGAGACCAAGCAATAAAGCAATGTCCATATGCGCATGCGCGCGCATTTTGCGCAAGGACTATGAAAGTGACATGGATTGCAGCCCTGCATCGAGTCTAAAGGCACAGATGGTAACAAAAAACAATACCACGTCATATGGGTTTACCTTTCAGGCATGAAGTATGCACACAGATCTCTTAGGTTCGAGTCATTGTCGAAAGCTGAGTCGAGTGTTGCCGGATTGGTTTTGGCAATCCCTCATAGTAATGGAGGGGAAGACAGGATTTGATCGAACAGAATTCCCTGTCGATCAAGTCTTGATTCAAATGGAACCTTGTCGTCTGATAGCTAGAGACTAGCAAACACCGATTCCTGTGCATGCATTGCCGGATTGAATGGAAACCTATAATATTAAAAAGCTGAAAAACGTGCTACAAAACAAATGTGATGTTATATAGCTATAATATTATGGAAACTTGAACTTGTACAATTTTGTGTGTTTTTGTCTTAAAATACCCGGCATCTGAACTTCTGAGGTTGGCAGGCCTGGATACTGTAAGTGATCCTTGCTGGGGTTGTTTGGGTCTGGGAATGAGTTTAGTCATCACCTGTTGAGCAATGTTCTGGTATCCACTCACTAGCTAGCTACGTAGCTAGCTAGCTAGCTAGCTACTTGGATCAAACAATGAGGAGATAGCCAGGTCTATGGTTCTGCAGCAAGGAAATCAGCCACTAGCTACTTCTGCTCTTAGGGGAGCACCTTAGATAGGTCCATGACCTCCTGTGTAACCCTTTCCATGTTTCACTGGATAAAATCAATTTAACTAACTAACTCTTCGTTGATCTCCAGACAAAGTGCAGCTTTATAATTATTTTAGGAGAACTTTATGGCTTGGCAACAAAGTCTGCACACATAGCTACCTGGTAGCAATAGCTAGTCCTCTTAGGTCTGTGACTGCAGGTCTTCGTGACTGCTATAGATTGCTAGCCTCGCTATAGACTTGCCAGTCAGACCTAAACTACGCACATCACACTCAGGAATCTTCCAAGTTGGGGAAGCTGGTTGAGTTAACACATGTACAACTGATGTTACTAGCATAATTGAGTTTTGACCATATATGGCTAGGCAACTGGTGTGTAACATACTTCTGCTATAGGGGCACAATTTGAAATTGTGTGCCTTCTCTTTACTCTGTTATCATACTCAGCCCCTTCGCTCTGAACACATACCGTTTTCATTATACAATCATGTATTACGGTATGTGAAAAGATGTAGGGTGGGGTTGTATACTGAACTGTTTATGCTATCGTTCGTAAACCTTGTCTCCCTACTGTTTGCCGTTCTGCTATCCATACTAAGCTATATCTCCACAATCACTGCAAGTACAATGTACTCTGACAGTGGCTAATACGGTGCACGTGCTACACAGCAAACTTTATATTCAGCAATCCCTATGAATACAAACTTCAGTAACAAATCGTTTCAATAATGTGCAGCTCAAACTCAATACTACTATGTACAGAAAAACTATCAAAAAATGGAGTACATGTACAGGCCTAACTACTTAGTCAGTTCATCCACTTCAATGGGCACCCGGAATCTCACGACGTGCTTGAAGAACTGCCTAGCCTGTACAAGGCACATGTGTAATCTCATGTGCCTGAAAAACTACTTGAGTCACTAGAACTCCTGTCCACGTTCCACGCACCGTCTTCAGCACACCTTGAAAGTCAAAGGTCAGCTCATATGGAACACTCCCTGTGGCCTCATGGACAGTAGCTTCCCCTGTGTTTGTGGTGTGAGGAGCAGCTGTTAGTGTGAAAGTGTACGATCTCGTCCTGGTGTGTTCAAGGGATTCTGAAAATGAGAAACTACTTGAGAACGTAAAACTTGCCTCATACGTCAAGCTCGCACCAATAAAGCTAATTCCAGCTTCAATTCCAGCAGTAATAGAGTATTCAAAGCCAATTTCATATGTATATGAAGTCGTTCTCCCTACACTCTCCTCATACGCAGCCACTGATTGCAGTGGAGTGCCGCCACAGTTGCGGAGTGTTTTCGTATAAACAACTTTTGGAGTTGACTGCGGGACAGCGAAAGCATTCAAAAAGTTGACACCAACTAGCCTAACATTACCTCTGATTCTGTTCGAGTATTTGTTAAATCTGTCCCTGTCTCTTCTTGCATCGTTGGAGTATCCAGCACGTGTGTTGGCACCGTGCCAAGCAGCTGCCCATCCCATCTCCCGAATATCTCCGATGAGAGACGAACTTAGCTCTCCACTCCCTGTGATGTCGTTGTAGTACCTGTTCACCCTGTCTCGATCCCTTCTAGCATCTGAATGATAACCCCTTCGGGTGTTGGCTGTGTGCCAGGAAGAGTACATAAACATCTGCTTGATATCGTCAACAGTCCCACCTGAAACAATTCCAGCCATTTTCTGCTTGAAGTTGTTTGTGTGTCTACGGACATTTTCACGATCAGACGCTGCGTCACTGGTGTATCCTTGGCGGATGTTGGCTGCATACCACCCAGCTGCCCACGCACACTGCTTCAGCTCAGTAGCGGCATCTTGAGGTAGGATGTTAATTCCGGCAGTGTAACCAAGAGCAACAACACTGCTCAGTAGAAGAAGTGAGGAAACCAGCATATTCGTTTCGGTGTGTAGAGATGATCGAAGTTTGCGGTGAATGCCGCATATCTTCTCTGCTTTATATAGTGTGGGGACATACTACTAGGCTATATATGACGTCTGTGACAATTAAGTGAC
Source organism: Axinella damicornis (assembly GCA_963931865.1). Taxonomy (NCBI): domain Eukaryota; kingdom Metazoa; phylum Porifera; class Demospongiae; order Axinellida; family Axinellidae; genus Axinella; species Axinella damicornis. The sequence continues at coordinate 707,048 of OZ007513.1, read as the reverse complement.
CCTATTTTTGGTTTGAATCACCACTTCAATAGTTCTATGACCCTTTCCTGTTTTCTTCCTCATCTTATCATCCACGGACTATTCCAACTGGCCAACACTAACAAAACACACGTCACAAAGTCACCGCAGATCTGATTGAGATAGGACAAACTACAGTTGGAGAGTACTCTAGTAACCATAATTTCCTTCTAATGTCTTCTTTGATATTTCACTACGGTTGTAGTAACCTCCCGATTGTGCAACGACATTTCCTGGTTTCTTCCTTGTCCCAACAAAAACGCACATGTCAAAGGTGAGTAGCTAATACCTGACCCTTTCCTGGTTTCTTCCTTGTCCAAAGTCACCATCTGATAATATAAAGATAGGACAGTCAGGTGAGTAGCTACTTGTAACCTTTGGTTCTTCTCTGTCTGCTATGACATCCATGCTGTTTTCCAATAGTTATGGTAACCTCACTGGCATTTCTTTGTCTCTTCCTTGTCCTAATTAGCATTAACAAAACACACTAATCATAGGACATTTAACCCTTTGCCAACCAATGATGCCATATGGCGTCATGAGACTTTCAGCTTCATGATGTCACATCCGGCAATGTCCTTGGAAGATAGGCTCTGCGCCAGCAGAAAGGGCGGGGCAAGGGGAGGTGGGTGCACCCGAAGGGTGCAAACAGCATGGCCGTGCCTGGGCTCAGCTTTGAACAACCCTTGGTTGGAGCCAGGTAGGCCAAATCTCGGGTTTTAAGCATAATTGGGCCTAGAAAACGGTGGTCTCACCTTGCAGAGCCTCGAATTCCAGTGTTCAAGGCTGATTTTCTGCTAGAGCGAGTTACCATCGCCCGAGCATCTTGATTGCGTACACATTAATGAGTGGTCAGAATCACGAATGTCAAAAGCATGGCTGTGTGCAGTTCTGTGAGAAGTTTTGAGCCTGAAAACCGATGGGAACCTTATCTAGGGTATGTTTAAGTAAATTACAAGCTAAAATACTGACCTCCATAATCTGTGGGTGGTAAAGGGTTAACCAGGTGAGTAATTAATTTTTTTCTGTACAATAATTATTGTCCTGTGACCTGATTTCCCTTTGAATCTCTTATCCCACCATCAGTTAGCATTCATAATATATACCTTCCCCATGGTTCCTTGTCTTCTCATCCCGCAGACTAACATTAGCAAAACACACCTCACAGTCGCCATCTGATGTAGTAGAAAGATAGGTCAGTCAGTTAGTGACCATTGCTTCTCTGTCTGCCCTGACAATCACGCTGTTTTCCAATAGGGTAGCTAACCTCACAATAGTCCAATCCCTGTCTTCCTTGTCCCATTCAACAGACTAGCTATTTGAACTACTATAACAGTTGTCATATCTGGTGAGTAATTAATTCTCCCCTTGAACCCCCTGAGCCCCTAACAGTCTAAACAGCCTTGGAGATGGACTCTGATTGTTTACAACCAGCTTGTCTAGACTCTTTGGCAGTAGCTATTTAAGTAGCTGTAGTCCATGTATTTTCAATTAATTATAGGTCTAATATATATATATATATAGTTGCCATAAGTGTGCATGCATGATCATATTCAAAACAGCCGACCAAGAACCACGCAATCAGTCTAACTGTTACTGTTACTTAGTTAAACAGTCATCACTTTCCACCAACTCATTCTTAACTCATTTTTAATTTTATATATACTCACCTACAGCATATATCTCACTGTGTGTCCATGTGATGGCCATTAACTGGCTCATGCAATGCTGATTAAATTATTACATTTATGTATGCTTAATAACTATAACATCTTCACAAATTGTCCTATGACCTTTTCCCTGTCTCTTTCTTGTCCCATCATTAGTCAAGCATTCATAATACCTTGGCATGCATATAATTATATGTATTTTCTGTCGTTTGAACGTATGTGAATTAGACGGAAAATAAGCTCTCATTGTTTGGTTGAGCATGCGGACTAGAGTGGGTGAGTGGGAGTGTTGGGTATAAAAGTATGTTGGCAGGAGATTTGGCATCTCTCTTGGCATAGCAGGTGCCACGCATACCTCAGTGTTATCATTGTGTCCCCCCCCCCCCCAGCCCATAGAGCTCGAGTGGTTACTCTACTTTCAGTGAACTCCCATGCATTGCAAACTAACCAGGTAACACTGGCAGATGATGCATTACGTACATGTACATACCCTAGCCTCATTCCCAGGCCCGAGCCTGGGAACGAGGCTAGCATTACCCATAAACATTTCAGGTTAATGAACCAAACATTTAGCAAACAGATGGATGCATAACTAACTGGGGGAGTACATGCACATGCGTACTATATATAGCTATACACTCCAGCTGTCAGCCTTGCTTTTGCGGAAAGGTTTGTTCTTTTATGAAGTGTGACTGAATTTGAAGGAGTGACTCTTTGGAATGGTGGATATATAGTAAACATGTTTGTCCATTCTCTTCATGGTACTTAACATTTAGGTAGCTATGCTACCTGCGTGGTTAGTTTGCAGTGCATGGGAGTTGGAATGGTGGATATATAGTAAACATGTTATCCACCCTCTTCATGGTACTTACCATTTAGACAGCTATGCATCATCTGCTACTGGTTAGTTTGCAGTGCATGGGAGTTCACTGAAACCAGAGTAACTTAGTCTAGCTACTCTATGGTTATTTTAACTGAGTATTTTCCAGTGCACGTGACATAGCTTATACTGATGTTTGCGGTCAAACAATGTGAGCTACAGTAGCTATGCACATTTGTTTGATAGTGAAGAGACGGTGAATTCATGCACTACATGTGATAGAAGTAATCAGGAGAAATTAAGAACACAATTGATTACCTGCTCAGCCACTAGCCGTGGACACCTTGCAAGTGTGTCTGTACATGGTCGGACTCAATTTGCTGTATATAGCTGCCCAAAGTTGAAATAGTCTGAACAGTGGAATGGAGAGAACTTCAAGATGCACTACGTCATTGCAACGTAGGGCAGAGTGGCCAGAATCATTTCCACCGTGTTTCACCGGCTCCTGATATCGGCAACATCGGTGAATCGGTGAGACAAAGCTAGCTCCAACCTCCCTACAAACCATATATTAATTCAGAGGGAAGGAAAGCGCTGAATGCAGATGTGTGACCGGATCCATATTTGAAGGTGGGGATCTCCCTGGTCTATTAAATAACAAATTTAGGCAACACTTTTGCAGGACATTTGAGCAAGGAGGCATGCAGGATGGGTTATGATGTTTCATGATAACACTTTGGCAATAGGGAGAACAAATGCAAGTCGGATAAAAATCATCAATGAGTCAGCTACATTATTGTAAATAAATAAAGATAGCTTCACCTCCAAGGTGAGGTTCAGAACAATGACATACAACATTGGAATGTATAGAGATGTACGGATCACAGATTATGGCTGTTCTGGGCCAGCTGGTTACCACTGTTCACTTGAAGCAACTATTTGGTTGTCCAATGATCAACTAAATTAGCAGCATATGAATTGGCGTGTGCACGTTTAGTGTCTTTTGTCTGCACAATTCAATCATTCCCATTCTCAAAACCAACTTCTGGGAGAACTCCATCCCCAATTATTTGGTTGCCAATCTCCTTTGCAAAATAAGCCCTTTTCCACTGAATTCCTCAACCACATAATTATCTGAACTCACCTCCGACAATGCGGGTGACAGTATGTGGCACACTGTGCGAAGAGGGTCTGCAGCTGGAGAGCGCTCAAGTCACTAGACCCTCCTTCCTTGTGAGTTGTGATCCTCGCTGGAGTCATTTGGGTCTGGGAATGAGGCTAGCCATCACATGTTGAGCAATGTTCTGGTATCCACTCACTAGCTACATAGCTAGCTAGCTATTTGGATCAAACAATGAAGTGCTAGCCTGGTCTATGGTTCTCATAGCGAGGAAAGTAGCTAGCTGCTAGCTTAACATCTGCTCTTCACTGAGCTCTAAGACGAAGTGCAGCTTTATCGTCTAGCTAATTTACTGGAAAGGAATTAACTTGATTAAGGTTTGGCAACATGCAGGTCCACACACATACCTGGCAGGGCCTGTGACAGCACCAGCATGTCTCTACAGTAACTAGCTACAGACTTGCAAGTCAGACCTAAACTATGCACGTCACACTCAGGAAAGCCGGGAGCCTCTTCTGGTAGCTATCTTCCAAGTTGGGGAAGTGGATTGAGTTAACACATCTGATGTTACTCCTGATAGTAACCTAAGACCTGTAGCGTGGCCAGGCAACTACTGCAGTATCATGCTTCTGCTGTCTCTCTGTCTGTATGTAGCTACCGGCACAATTTGAAATTGTATGCCCTCTCTTTACTTTGTTATCATACTGTTTGCCGTTCTGCTATCCCTACATCTCCTTACATTGCAAGTACAAATGTACTCTGACAGTGACTAATATAATACAGTGCACATGCTATGCAGCAAACTATATATTCAGCAATCCCTATGAGTACAAAAACTTTATTGCAATGTAAAATCAGTAACAAAAATCATTTCAATCTATATATGTGCAAAAACTCAGCTCAAAGCCTCAAACTCACTAATTAGCTACTAAGTACAGCTTATCAACTAAATGAAGTAAGTTCATCCACTTCAACGTGCACCCGGAATCTCACAACGTGCTTGAGGAACTGCCTAGCCTGTACAAGGCACATGTGTAATCTCATGTGCCTGAAAAACTACCTGAGTCACTAGAACTCCCGTCCACGTTCCACGCACCGTCTTCAGCACACCTTGAAAGTCAAAGGTCAGCTCATATGGAACACTCCCTGTGGCCTCATGGACAGTAGCTTCCCCTGTGTTTGTGGTGTGAGGAGCAGCTGTTAGTGTGAAAGTGTACGATCTCGTCCTGGTGTGTTCAAGGGATTCAGTAAATGATAAACTACTTGTGAACGTAAAACTTGCTTCATATGTCACGGTTGCACCAGCAAAGCTAATTCCAGCTTCAATTCCAGCAGTAATAGAGTATTCAAAGCCAATTTCATATGTATATGAAGTCGTTCTCCCTATGCTCTCCTCGTACACAGCCTCGGTTTGCAGTGGAGTGCTGCCACAGTTGCGGAGTGTTTTCATATAAACAACTTTTGGAGTTGACTGCGGGACGGCAAAAGCATTCAAAAAGTTGACACCAACTAGCCTAACATTACCTCTCATTCTGTTAAAGTAACTGTTAAATCTGTCCCTGTCTCTTCTTGCATCGTTGGAGTATCCAGCACGTGTGTTGGCACCGTGCCAAGCAGCTGCCCATCCCATCCCCCGAATAACTCCGATGAGAGATGAACTTAACTCTCCACTCCTTTTGATGTTGTTGTAGTACCTGTTCACCCTGTCTCGATCCCTTCTAGCATCTGAATAATAACGGCTTCGGGTGTTGGCTGTGTGCCAGGAAGAGTACATAAACATCTGCTTGATATCGTCAACAGTCCCACCTGAAATAATTCCAGCCATTTTCTGCTTGAAGTTGTTTGCACGTCTACGGACATTTTCACGATCAGACGCTGCATCGCTGGTGTATCCTTGACGGATGTTGGCTGCGTACCACCCAGCTGCCCACGCACACTGCTTCAGCTCAGTAGCGGCATCTTGAGGTAGGATGTTGATTCCTGCAGTGTAACCAAGAGCAACAACACTGCTCAGTAGAAGAAGAGTGGACACCAGCATATTTGCTTTGGTGTGCAAAGATGATTGAAGTTTGCAGTGAATGCTGTGAATCTTCTCTGCTTTATATAGTGTGGGGACCTACTAGAGGTGACTTTGATTGGTTATGACGTCTGTGACAGTTAGTCACTTGTGGTGATTGTTTGCTTTGAGTCACCGCTTCAATAGTGCTATGATCCTTTCCTGGTTCCTTCTCGTCTTATCATCCACGGACTATTCCAGCTGGCTAACAGTAACAAAACACATGTCACAAAGTCTGGTACAGTAGAATGAGAAGGACGAACTACAGTTGGTGAGTACTCAAGTAACCTAATGTCTGCTTACAGGTCATTCATGCTGGTTGTGGTAACCTCCCGATTGTTTGTGACATTTCCTTGTTTCTTCCTTGTCCCAATTGGCATTAATAAAACACACTTTTCACAGGTGATTAATCTGATGATGCCTTTCCTGGCTGACCCTTTCCTGTGACCAGCGGTCTCTGAACAGTCCAGTATCACGATATAACGCCAAATTTGCTTGAACTGGAGGAGCCTAGTGCCTCAATACGTATTTGCAGTTAGCTACGTGCATGTAGCCATGGACAACGCTATCACTATGCTGCACTGTTTCTTCAACTTCGTTTGTTCGGGGTTATCATCTGGGGGAGGGAATTATTTCCTTACGAGTACTCTGCCGGAGCTGGGAGTTATGGCTCATAACCACCTTCTGCTTGTATGGGATTCAGATACAAGTGGGATGTATAATAATAATTCAATTCCCTTGTCTCAGCCACTCATAAGACCTTCCTTGGTTTGTTACTTAATTGTCTTCTCATCCCTCATACTATTCCAACTAACATTAACATAACACACGTCACATAATTGCCATCTGATATAGTAGAAGACAGGACTACTCAGCTGTTCTCTGTCTGTTTTGAATTTTACCATGGTAACCTCACAATTGTCCAGTCACTGTTCCCTGTCTCTTCCTTGTCACAACATTAACAAAATGCATTTGTCACAGGGCATTGTCAGATGAGGTTTCTGAAATTTCCTCACAATTGTCATATAACCTTTTCCCTTTCTCTTATCCCACCATCAGTCATAATACCTTCCCTGACACTTTCCTGGTTTCTTCCTTGTTTTCTCATCCCACAAACTAACGTTAACACAAAACATACATCACAAAGTCACCATCTGATGTAGTAGAAAGATGGGACAGTCAGGTGAATACTTAGTAACATTTCCTTCCCTGCATGTCTGCCTTGACAATCATGCTGTTTTCCAATAGTTATGGTAACCTCAATTGTCCAATGACCATCCCTGTGCCCATTATTCCACAGACTGATTGAATTACTAACAGTTGTCATAGGACATACCTGGTGAGTAATTAATTTTATGAGCAGTGCTTAATATCCTCACAATTGTCCTATAAGCTTTTCCCTGTCTCTTTCTTGTCCCATCATTAGTTAGTCAAGCATTCATAATACCTAGCTTTCCATGCATATATTATAGCACTAATACCTGGACCGTGTAGCTAACTGTAATATGTGAATAGCTTATACTGATATTTGAGGTCAAACAATGCAATTGAGCTGCTGTATGCACATTGTTTGATAGTGAAGAGACAGCCCGTCACCATGGAAACAGTTCGTTCAGTTTTACTGAGTGTGCCAAGCATGCACTGCATGCGATGAAGTAATCAGGAGAAGTTATAAACACAATTGATTAACTGCTAATAGCCACCAGCCATCGATATCGCTTGCATGCGTGCATAATGCATGCTCAGACTCAATTTGCTGTAGCTGCATGCCCAAAGTTGAAATAGTCTGAACAGTGGAATGGAGAGCACTTCAAGATGCACTACGTCATTACAACGTAGGGCAGAGTAGCCAGAATCATTTCCACCGTGTTTCATCAGTTCCTGATATCGGCAACATTGGTGAATCGGCAGACAATGCTAGCTCCAAACCCCCTACAAACCATATATTGCTGAAGAATTCAGAGGGTTAAGGAAAGAGCTGATTTGGAGAAAGCAGATGTGTGACCGGATCCAAATTTGAAGGTGGGCCCAGGGGATCTCCCTGAGTCTATTAGATAACAAATTTAGGCAACACTTTTGCACGACATTAGAGCAAGGAGGCATGCAGACAATGTTTCATGATTATCATAACGCTTTGTCAATAGGGAGAACCAAGCCGGATAAAATTAATTTTGTGATCAATGAGCCAGCTACATTATTGCAAATAAAGATAGCTTCACCCCCAAGGTGAGGTTCAGCATAATGACATACATTAGAAATATACGGATCACAGATTATGGTTGTTCTGGGCCAGCTAGCTACCACTGTTCACTTGCTGGTTGTCCAATGATCAACTCAATTAGTAGCATATGAATTGGCGTGTGCAAGTTTTAGTGTCTTCTGTCGGCACAATTCAATCATCCCCATTCTCAAAGCCAATTTCTGAACAGGATTGTCTGGTGAAGTACTGGTCTCTGGCAGAACTCCATCCCCAATTATTTGGTTGCCAATCTCCCTAGCAAATATTGCTAAAAGCCCTTTTCCTCTGAATTCCTCAAGCACATATCCATGTGCCAAGTGTCCATTTGGATACTGCATTAGCCAACCTACAGGTTTAGAAGGATCATCAGCTTGATACGCAGCGACACTGTGGTAGTTCCTGATCATGGATTCAAAGTAGCACTGAGTGTTCGGTTGGTCATTTGCATTTGGGTACCAGTATGCTGCCACTAGTGCTGCATGCTCTGGCTTTAGTTTTCCCAGGAGTAATCCTTCAGGACAAGCCCTGTGTGCGAGCAGAAGATGCAAGTTAACTATTAATACAAAGAAAGCTGAAAGATACCGTATATCAGAAACTCCATACTTGAAATAGGTAATAGTTAATTGTCTGTGTTCACAGTAAGCTTGGGCTGCTGGAGACTCTGATAATTATACAGCATTCACAGACTTATTATATAGGAATGTCGATCTGAATTCCGAGCTCAACTTGCAATCACATGCATTACTATGTCAGAATGATCTAGAACCATGATAATGGTTTGTGCAATTTTTGGTGATGTCTGTCTGCACAATTACTATTCAATCACATGCACCCCCCATGGAATTATTGACAAGAAATACTCTCGATAAGTTGCCATGCATAGCATGCGGTTGTTATAGCAACGGACCCCATGCATACCGTTACATTACCCCATGCACTGTATACCTTTCTGGACCTGCAATTTCTCCTGGCAAGTAGTACTGTGTGCCTTCCCATAAATTTTCAATCTTCACATCCTCTTTCCCTGGAGGAGGCTTTAAATTCTCTTGGAGGTAGTCAGCACAAGACATCTCAAATCCTGTATAGTATGACATTGATTGACTGGCCTATACAGTGATCTGCTGCATCACAGTAAAAGCACTGCAGGAAGTATACATGCTGGGCTTTCATTAATTTTACCTTCAATCAACTGCCATCCCTCTTTGCTCCAACTCACAATCCCTGATTCCTGGATGACATGCAACAGCTTCTCCTTGCAAGTGGAATGACCCATGACATCACCTTCCTGGGGTATTGCATAATGGCACATGCATCAGCATATATAACATGCAGTATATACTTATACCACAGCCTGATTTGGGATACAAACATCCTTCTGATCGCGACAGTCATGTTTAGAGAGGGCCAGTGACGTAGGAACCACAGGGGCAATGGGGGCTGGCGCCCCCATGAATCTTTCCACGGTTGAAAATAAGGCTCGGCGGCTGCAACGACTGACGTGACTCCATCGTTCTTAGCGGGTATAGCTTATCATACCAGCGAAGGGCGAGGCCCCATCCCGAAGCAGCCTCCACGGCCATCGAGAGTAATAGCATACATGCATGATGTAAGTGCATGTAGCGAGATGCTAGCCTATACGAGAGTCGCATGTTTTTTTATGTTTGAAAAATAGGTCAAATTTTTTTTTTCACGCTCCGCCCGGTATACTGATCGGCCGCTGCGCGGCCTTTGCTTTCAGCCCCCCTATCAAAAAACATCTTCCTACGCCACTGAGGGCAATTGACACTCTAAACAGGTGATATCACTTCTTGACATAGATAGATATTATATTTATGTCTCATCACAAAGTAGGCAGGACAACTTTAGCCTATGAGACAAAAGATCACAAGTGTACAAAATGAGAGGAAACACCACAATATCTACAGCATGGAACCAAAAGATAGTGGAACAGTAGGAACGGAATCAGGATAGAGAAGGGAGGGGATTAGGGTGGGGCACTTTGTTTGTCATCGATCCTTGTGGGTTTTCATTGTCTTTTCTTCACTGTCATTTTTTCAACACTGAATACTTGAATCACATATGTCTGGAAGAGTATAATATGTATACCTTTGCCATGTCGACGTCACTGTGTTACGTGAACTCACCTCAGACAATGCGGGAGACAGTATGTGGCACACTGTGGTGGTAAAGTCCGGCCATCCATCAGTGTAGATGTTTGCGGTCAGCTTGCCAGTTACTGCATGCTTCACAATCATACATACCTATACACATTGAATACCAATAATTTATAGCAGCTAAAATTCTGATTTTTGTTGAATTCACTCATCGTTGTGCCATTCCAACCTCAAGTAAATGCTGTGTGGTCAGCTCAATTATAGTGATACATCTTACAATTGCAAGGTGTCTTTAATCAACCTTGTGGGGTAAAATGATACTAAAATCATGCTGGAATGTGTGGCCCGATTAAATTAAACTTGTGGTATAATTATATCTATGAACGTGTAGCTATTCATGCAATTATCATTCTTTAATAAAATGCTTTAACTTGTAGTAACAGAAAATTAAAGCTCAGTAATAACGATGGTAATCAGATGAATATTAACAATCGCTACAGGTGTACACTGTTAAGTTCCTCACTCACGGTATTGGTGTGTGGTAGGCCAGCTGTCAGCTTCTTAATCAGCTCAGGAAGTTGGTCGGTTCTCACACAATTTATTGCCATTGCTTGTAGGAGTAGATAAGAGTAGTGTAACTTAAGCCCCGTTTACACGAGACGTTTATAAATTAACCGGGTCAGGATCCGGATTAAACTAAACCGGATACGTGTAAACGCTCCAATCGGGATTCGAAACGTCCGGTTTACGTAACCCACATCAGAATGTGGGTTGAACCCGGATTGACGCGAATAGTGCGCGTGTCAACAGAAACCTCGTTATGTGAAGAGACAGAAATGAAGAGATCCGGTGTCCTTTGACCTCTCCGAAAATTGCGCGGCGGTTGGACTTAGCTGGCTTGCACTATCTAGGCCGCGACCGGGGTTGCACGAGTTGCACAGGTTGTATGAGTTGCACAGGTTGCATGAGTTGCATGAGGTGCATGAGTTGCACAGGTTGTGTACGAGTTTCACAGGTTGCATGAGTTGCATGAGTTGCATGAGTTGCATGAGTTGCATGAGTTGCATGAGTTGCATGAGTTGCACAGGTTGTACGAGTTTCTCATGCAACTTGTGCAACTCATGCCACCGGCGCAATCCAAACAATGGAGCCGCAAACCGCGTCGGAGAGGTCAAAGGACACCAGATTCGCAACCTAGCGTCGGATCGCGGAGAGGTCAAAGGACACCGGATCTCCGCACATAACGACACTGGTTAACATAATTATATTACAGGGATACAATCAATGGACACAGGAATGTGCAGGTGCAGCTGCTGCACTTGTGGCCTGGCATTCTATACAGGATATGAGCCATACATATGTTATTGAAAGTGCAGCTTCTTAATTATAGCTACGTGACTTATATAATTAGCTTAATTGTTTATGGATCTGCATGTCTGCATGAGGAGGACTTATAGTCTAGTGGTCAAGCAATGTAATTGTCTGCTTGCATGTGCATGGCTTCATATTGGAGCTGTAACTGAGGATACCATAGCTGGATAGATAATGTAACCCTTCTGTTATTGCAGTAGCTAACTAGCTAGATTGTTGTAGACAAAAGATACTAAAGTGAAGCCCCGTTTTCATGCACTAAACCGGGTTACATTAATCCGGATTGGAATCCGGATTAGTGCATTAGTGCTGTCCACACGCGCAACGCGAAGCCAGATTAACCCTCAGTTAGCTACAGCTCCAATATGAAGCCATGCACGTGCAAGCAGATCAATTACATTGCTTGACCACTATAGCTAAGTCCTCCTCATGCAGACATGCAGATCCATAAACAATTAAGCTAATATAAGTCACGTAGCTATAATTAAGAAGCTGCACTTTCAATAACATATGTATGGCTCATATCCTGTATAGAATGCCAGGCCACAAGTGCAGCAGCTGCCCTGCACATTCCTGTGTCCATTGATTGTATCCCTGTAATAATTATGTGACATAGCTTATAACTGTTTGCTCAAGACCTATAGTGGTCAAGCGCAATGTTAACGTTGCACATTCTTTGGTATTGAAACTGATCATGAGATGGCTAATCCTACTTGGGTTAAGGTAGGAAGCACGGCATCGGCGAAATCGCGCAATTTTGCTCATGAATAATTAATGAGATGACGTCACTTGCATACGGTTATTTAGAGTTATTCATCTGTTTACGTTTTCCCATGGCGGCAACCGGAATAAACAAGGGGGGCTTCTCTCTTTGATGCGGCTAGCGGCCCTTTCGAGTTTCAAATCGGTACTCTGATGTGGCCGTGCGGTACTTTGAAGATTTGTTTGAACACTTTTTTTTTTTTTTTTTTTTTTTTTTTTTTTTAAAGTAAGAAGCTATTCTAGCTGATTGAATGTGGCGATGGGCTATCTGTGTGTGAATAGCTAGGTGGAGTGAGCAGGAATGTTTGTGGGTCTGCTGAAGTGGCCGAAGAACAGCCTGGAAAGTGAACAGCCTCCGACAGCTCCCTGGCCAAGGTACTCTAGAGAGTTGACCTTTCGGCATTACAGGCCCCGCCCATTTTCGTGTTAGGGCGAATTTGGCTGGTTTGGTAGCTGGACTGGGCTGGTGAGAGGGAGTAGATGTGTGGCCAAAACTCGGTAACCGAGAGGTGAACGTGGAAAAGCATCCCTATTTTTGCAGGGGGTAGGTTGACCTTTTGGAAACTGGCCTTGGCTTGAGTCGGTTTTAGTTGGTGTGCGTGGAATTTGTTTTGAAAGCCTAGGGTAGCCAAACCTCTGTTTTTGAGGGTGGCAGTGAGTTTTGGGCTGTAGCCTGCAAGTGAGGAGAGCAGGTGGTAAATCCATCCGTAGTTTTGGGGCCTGTTTTGTGTGTGTATTGATGATGGGGTCAGAGTGTGGGTGGGGCCTTGGAGAGGGTCCAAATTTTCAGTTTCGTAGAGGGCCTTAAAATTGAGTTTTAGGGCATTTTCAAGCAGAGGGAGCAGTTTGATGCAAAGTATTGCTGAAACTTGTGTACGCTTTGATGCTGCCCATTTATCCATCAACTTGGTTTCGGAGATCGCGGTACCCATGTTTACTACCTTAAAGCAACCCTTCTGTATTTTTGCAGGATATCTTCCAACAAGGGGTCATAATCTCTATAACTTGAGCAATCCACTCAGGATTGCAGACTCTATTTGGATCAAGGGTCTATGGTTCTCACAGCAAGAAGGCTATACAGCTACTATGTATACTCTCCATTGAGTTCAAAGACAAAGTGCAGCTTATAGTCCGTGTAACAGCTGTATTACTGTAAGCTAAATACTCTTATAAATACTTCTTGTACCTCATGTCAATTGTACGTGCTAGAATTCAGTGGGAGCTGATACTTGAATAAACAACACATTCTTTGGATTAGCACGGAAAGGAGAGACATTTTGTCAAGCTTCATCAAGAACCTGCATGGCAGTCCCTGTAGCTAAACACTCCCCAGCAATATCTGCTTAGACCAAGCTGTATTATTGTAAGCTAAATACTCTACTTCTTGTACCTCATGCCAATTATATGTGCTAGAATTCAGTGGGAGCTTATACTTGAATAAACAACACATTCTTTGGATTAGTACGGAAAGGATAAGCATGCAATAAAAAATCGTTTAGTTTATGCAGTGAATATAGCTATAACAGGTGTGAGTACTGGCTACGTGCATTTACTACGTAGTGCATGACAGCAACCAGCTGAAATGCAATCGACATCCATCGTAGCTTTCTTGACCCTACTGCTGTGCAGCTCATCTCTAGCCCAAGATGACAACAGTATGACCCTACAGCCGGAGGTCTTGGAGGCAACAGAGAGTACATGCCCTCCAGACGAACTGATAGCTGTGAGCAGGGGAAGGATTCAACAAAGTGTGTTCCAGTTACTCTCAAGTTCTTGTGCTGTCATCTACCAGTTGAATCCTAACGCTCCGTCTGGCTACTACTCGCTCAATGGGACCCAGGTCTACTGCGACAACGGTGAGAGGTGGAGCAGGCCAGGTGGCTGGTTTCGCATTGCTTACCTAAACATGACCGACCCAACGCAATCCTGTCCGTCGGCATGGCGATTCATCACCAGCCCCATGAGGATGTGCGGAAGGGCTGGTTCCAACTGTCAATCAGCAACATTCAGTTCACTTGGGCAGAGTTACAGTCAGGTCTGTGGGAGGCTGATTGGCTATCAGTTTGGTTCGACAGAGGCGTTCTGGTACTACAATAACCGGAACCAAGTCACCATTGACGATCCCTACGTTGACGCTGGAGTGAGCATCACTCATGGAAGTCCCAGGCAGCATATCTGGTCGCTGGCTTCAGGGCATTCGCAGGTGGCCATCAGTACCCATGACTGCCGCTGTAACAATGGCAATGAAGCTGTCTTGGTCCCTCCATGGGTCGGTGATGACTACTTCTGTGATAGTGGAAACCCAAATCCCTCTCCAACTAGCATCCTCTACTTGTCTGATCCCCTCTGGGATGGGGCAGGTTGTGGCTCTAGCAACACCTGCTGTGAGTTCAACAACCCTCCCTGGTTTTGCAAGCAGCTACCACAGCCTACTACTGATGACATTGAAGTGAGGCTTTGCGGCGATGAGTCACCGTCTTCCAATGAAGATACTCCCCTTGAACTTATTGAACTTTATGCCCAGTAAGAATGTAGCAGTTGAATCTTGAGTTGCTTGTGTTGAGTTGAGTTGCTAAGAAATTTATGATCACACCGCTACCAGTGATAATATAGTCCCCATACTTTGTACCATGTTTGTCAACTTCTTTTTGCATGTTATCCCCACGTGGTTATCCTCTGTTGTTAGCAGTGTCCACTCAGAATTCTAAATGCCACATTTGGACCAAACTAGCCTCGTTTGGTTAGCCCGAGAACGAAGAAACCAGTTAACTGATGGCTAAAGCTTACGCAACAGACCCTCCCTCTTCAATCGACATGATTGCATAATAATTAGCGACTACAGTGCTCCCAGCAAAGAGAGTACATTTTCAGAAATTTTGATTTTGGAGATTACAACCAGTTTTTCACACTCAAATCAGCATAAAACCACCTGAGGACCCCTTTGGAATGGATTTCCAAAAAAAAAAAAAAAAATCAATAGAAAAGCCAGCGGTCAAAGGTCAGATTTTGGATTAAAATGTCAAAAATTGAACAAAAGGGGCAACATCTCAGGATCTGTAAAGGGTTAAGATTTTAAACTTGGACCAGACATACTGCAACATAAGCATGACCTCTCAAAAAAAAATCAGCTCTTAACTCCAAGGTTTATGGAAATGCCGACCCTAAAGTATAGGCCCCTGCAGAACTGTTCTAACAGTTCTGCTGTCTCAGGACAAAGGAGTTAAAACTTCGAGAGTGGCTTGGAACCTGCTAAACCTGGGTCGCTATACTTGTATCAAGTTTGAGACCTTAACTCCCAGGTTTAGAGAAATGGTGACCCTAAAGTATTTTGCAGGCTCAGTTGGCATGTGAAGCCATAGTTCTGTTGGAATGTCATGTGACTTAATTAAATTTTTGTGATTGGTCACAAAATGGTTATGGTACATTTCTATCAACTTATTTTGACCATAGATAATGTTGGTTTGAAGTTATACACAAGTTTGTCACAGAAACAAAAATGTACTCTCTTTGCTGGGAGCACTGTAAGTTTGCTCGGTTCAAAGGTCAAGTGCCACACCCACTAGACGGGTGAGAGTTCAAGGGTATGGGCCCGCGAGACTAAAGAGACATGAGAGAGCAGAGCTGGATAACTAGGCATCAACATGGGCGTGTACACGATACCAACAGATCCGCAGAGCCTCTCTGAGCTGATAGAGAAGTTGGTAGATGGCCTACCGCAGACCAACATGGTGAGGTAGCTTACGTGTGTCTGTGGGTCCAGTCCAGTCAGTATAGCTACATACCCCAAGTATTGGTTTGGGGTGGGGGAGGGGGAGTCCCTGCTCAGCCACACTGCTAACTCATGGTCATTTAAAGGTATGAAGTGGTTATATTGGTCCGGCAGGAAGTAGGTAGCTAGCTACCTATAATTATTAGGGCCAGAGACAATTAGCTAATGTGCATGTGTACTTCCTGCTGGACCAATATCAAGGTAATATATTCTCTTTATGGACTCCTGGTAATATGCCCTGGACGGTCCCGTAGATAAATACTCGCTGGCTCTGTCATCCACACGTGCAGAAGGGTCCGCTCAGATGCTTCAGCCGATGCCCAGGTCACTGATTCTTTAGCCAGTACTGCAAGTGTGCATAGTCTCGCGGGGCCAGACCCACACGGAAGGGAGGGTCTGGTCAAGTTGCAACGACACACTTGTTCTGCGCAGTCAGCACATAGACTGTTCTTCAAGTACCTGTTAACCACCACTGTTTGATACTCTGCGTAGTACAACTGCAAGGTGTGAACTCATTTGCTTGAACCCACAAAGCGCTACCGCTGCCTTGATTGCATTCCTAACACGCAGAAGTCTTCTGCGGTGTCAGAAACAAATTGGCAATTGCAACTTGACCAGACCCTCCCTTCCGTGTGGGTCTGGCCCCGCGAGACTATATGTGTGCGCATGTCACAGCAAGGGTAGAGTGATTGCTGTGTCTGTCAGTGGACACAAAAGTGAGCAGTTTAGGTGTAATATAGAAACGCTTTCAGCCTCCTATGTATGTGTATAAATGAAATGACTGACAAATGAGAGTCGTATGAAAAGCTGTAAGGTTTTCGCTCTCTGTTCAAAATAACGTGCCAGGTATATGTATATGTTGAAGGGCCAAAATGCAAAATCACCTCCCAAAGCTCAGTTAAGAGCTCCACTCTCTCCCTGCAAACAGCCTGGACGGATTACCTCACAAACGAGAGTCATACGAAGACCTGTTCAAACCATCGAACAAACCACACCTTGACTTCATATTGTGTGTGGTAGGTATACATTTAATGATGTCAGTACTTCTATTCAAGCATAGACAGCGCATCGAGCATTGCTGCATGCAAACAGCGCATGGAGTAAGTGCTCTACTGGACACTTGTTAATTATCCATACACTTGTTTCCATACTTTTTGGCATTTCACTGTCCCTTACATCTTGCATTTTTAAACCCGTGCCAAACTTGTATCCTAGGTGCGTATGATGGCTAAGTTTGCAAGGGCTGGCAAACTGACTGCCAACTTCTACACTGATGGATGGCCGGAGTTCACCACCACAGTGTGCCACATTCTGTCACCAGCAACGTGTGATGTAAGTATCAGGCATTTGTCGTGGCAAAAGGTTTCAATTAAAGGAACAATTTATGTTTGTTTTTTGTTTTTTGCCGTGATGAATGTTGTAGCAGCTGGCCCATGAGATCATCTGTCCCAAGAGTAGATTCTATACATAGGTACATGTACAGGTAGCTCCGCCTCATTGTTGTGTCTTTGCTCTTAGTCTCGTGCCCAGACCACACCCCCCGAGGGGTGTGGTCTGGGCACGAGACTACTTTGCTCCGTCCACACTTTGGGCCTCTGATTGCATGGGGCCACAGTTACCAAATTGCCAGATGCAATGCCAATTTAGTTGGTTGGTTGTTTCTCCCCTCAGGCAAAAAAAAGTACTCGGAGTGGCGATTTGGTACTTGCAGGAATTCTAGCCTTTTATGCAGTCAAAACTGCCTACCTATCCCCCCCTAGGCCCTCTCGCTACCTCAATTTCAGCTCTGCGCATGGGTGCTGCACCCTCTTGGTGGACGTGGGCGTCCACAGCCCACTCGCTGCCTGTACCTTCAAGTGATCCGACCCAGCCAAGTGTTTTCTGACGTGATATATGCTCAGTGATGAGAGATCTGCCCCACAACTGCAGAGCTTCTTGGAGAAGGACGTGCTTCTTCCATGGCCTCGGATCGTCAATGCGCTCGTCAACCTTCATTGCACATGTCCATTACTCGTGCACTTCCATATATTTTTTTCTTGGACCGTATACCTCCGTATACTACGCACACGTCATTATGACGTCATGGTTGGTTGTTGGTTCACAGGTCAAGGCAAAAGGGGGATTGCGTCTGGCAATTTGATAACTGTGGCCCCGTGTCTGATTGTATATACCTTAGCCCAATCCACACTTTTTGTATGGTATTAGGCATTCCTGTAGACTAATCTTTGAGTTTGTCATGTAGTGTCTGCAGACTCTACACTGTCTGATACCACTGAAAAGCAAGGTTTTCGCTCTCTGTTCAAATTATCCCACACCTTGACTTCATATATGCCACTGTATTTACACTCTGCTGTTGTCAGGGAGGGGATGTGAAAGCCCACTCAACGTGTAAGGAGAAGCTACTGCAGGTCATCCAGGAGTCTGGGGTCTTGAGTTGGAGCAAGGAGAGGTGGCAGATAGTTGGAGGTTAGAGAGTTGTACCCTGCATTTGAATTAGCTGTGTATTGGTTGACTGCATTTGGAGGCGTTGCATCTGAGACTCTGCCATATTGGGGGAAAAGAAGCAAGATTCTGAAGATACCTCAGAGATGGATATCAACTGCCTTCACTTAGCGTGTTGTTCGTACCAGGACGCACTTCCAGCTACTCCTGTGCTGCATAGCCTTTGTAGTGTCGTTCCCTGACCCTCCTCCAGAAAGGAGCTGTAGGGTCTGGTTAGACAAGAGTGTTGATGGCATGTACGTATAATTCATATTCCACTGAAGCCTTATATGCCCAGACCCTATTGTAGACATGGGTGGGTGTGTATGGCCATGTGTAAGGCCTTAAAGTTCATGCGTTCATGTCTATCGATCAGGATTTGAAGGATCTTACTGTGACTACCTCTTGGAAAACCTGAAACCTCCTCCTGAGAAGCAGGATGTGAAAGTGGAATGTCTTTGGGAGGGCACGCGATACTACTTACCGGTCATAGGTCCAAAAAGGTATATGTACCGTGAGGATTGCATGTCTTCCTCTCCTGAGCTGTAGTACTAGTGAACTGATTCCATTCCCAGCAAAAGCATTCCACACACTAGAGACTGAGGCCTGGATGGTAGGCTGGGACTGACGCTATAGCATTTACATTCTCGTATTTCTACAGTTAGTGAGTGATGTCATTGATTTTTGCAACTGTATAATGGTCACTCTTCATAGGTTTACATATGTTATGATTGATTCATTGATATTTGCCTAGGGCTTGCCCTGAAGGATATTTCCTGGGGAGACTGGAACCTCAGCACACAGCACTGGTGACATCTTACTGGCTACAGGATGGACCACAAACTCGCCGTTGCTTTGAATCCATGATCAGGAACTACCACAATGTTGCCATCTATCGAACTGACGATCCCACAAAGCCCATTGGTTGGATGTTGCAGTATCCGTATGGGCACTTAGCACATGGGTATGTGCTTGAAGAATTCAGAGGGAAGGGGCTGAATGCGATTGTGGGAAATGAGATGTGTGACCGGATATTTGAGGGTGGGGATCTCCCGGAGTGTATAGTCCTCAAAGGCAACACTATTGCACGACGTTTGGTCTTGAAGGCAGGATGGGTTGAAATGTTTCAAGATAAGGCTTTGTCAATAGGGAGACCCAATCGAGCAACCAAATCAAATTCACATTTGTGATTTTGTATTGTAAACTGTAGGAAGGGCCATAGACTAGTGTGGCTGAATATTTAATACAAATGGAGGGACCAGCCCGGATAGGCTAGCCTTCTCATTTCTTTTGTCTTCTGTTTCTGTGTACCAGTAGCTATTGTCAATGACTGAAAACTGAAAACGGGTTGGCCCAGGAAAGAGGCTGGGCTTCTGAGAAGAGTTGCCACCTCTCCGCATCCGGATGGCGGAACC
This sequence comes from Axinella damicornis, assembly GCA_963931865.1. Classification (NCBI taxonomy): domain Eukaryota; kingdom Metazoa; phylum Porifera; class Demospongiae; order Axinellida; family Axinellidae; genus Axinella; species Axinella damicornis. Next base: position 687,213 of record OZ007513.1, on the reverse strand, counting down.
CACCTAGATTCTGGCACGTAACCGGCATAGACTCGGTAGAGTCTATATGTAGGGATAGAGCGGATACACAATAAAAGTGGGAGTGGCTACTTCATTTTCACTCATTTAGAGCCCCCCCCCCCCCCCCCGAGACTAGTGGCCAGCTTCAGGCCTGTTACAGGACATTCGGCTAAAGATGATGTACCATAGACAATATCTTTTGTTATGGATGTGTAGCCGTACTACTACTACCCATGACTGCTGTAGTCTCACAAGACTATGACTGCTGTAGTCTCACAAGACTATGACTGCTGTAGTCTCACAAGACTATGACTGCTGTAGTCTCACAAGACTATGACTGCTGTAGTCTCACAAGACTATGACTGCTGTAGTCTCACAAGACTATGACTGCTGTAGTCTCACAAGACTATGACTGCTGTAGTCTCACAAGACTATGACTGCTGTAGTCTCACAAGACTATCCCTTATGCAAATAGTCATAAGAATCTTATAAGTATCTTATAAGATATGGCACAATCTTATAAGAACTTCCCATTGCTTCACTACAGTTTCTTATAAGAGATTTGGGACGGTTACATAAGATTCTTATAAGACAGTTGTAAGAATCTTATAAGAATCCTATAAGAATCTTATGTAACCGTCCCAAATCTCTTATAAGAAATATATTCTTGTAAGATTTGAATTTTCTTGTAAGAGTTTTTTTCTTATAAGATATAATTATTATGTATCTTACAAGAAGTGAAAGCTCAACTACATTGTTGCATATGCACGCATGACAACATGATACAATAATATATATACAAGTAGCTTCGCTCGCTTCACTCGCTCATCTACTTCCTAATTTGCCTATTTGCAGTCCGTCGCCAGGTATATAGCTGCTCCCTGGGCCTGATCTCATCTGCTTCAGCTGCTATTCCCGATCGTGTCTGCTGCTCCCTGATTGTGTCCGCTTCAGCTGCTGCTCCCCGATCGCGTATGCTTCAGTTTGATTGCTTCCACTTCTATTCTGCTCCTGCTCCCCGATTGCGTCCGCTTCAGCACTGCTGATTGTATCCGTTACAGCTACTGTGCTGCCGTTCACATTCAGTTCAAGGTTCAGAGGTCACTAGTCGAGACTAGTCCCACCTAGGCTTGTGTACATTATGCTGGCATAGTTCAAGCACAGAAGTTTTGAGTGGTTAATTACTGATGTGCGTCAATCCACCAATGCAGCACAAGCATCCTCTACCCCTATACATAATACACCAATCTGACAGTTTCTTGAACTTTGAACTATTAAATCTAATCATGGCTCACTCAGTCATGCGTAGAACTAAAACGCATGCATGAACAGTAGCTAGTGAGCAGTATGTATGTGGCCGCTACAGAAATAGTCGATATTGTATGTTCAACCAAGGGCATCTCAGTTTTGAGCATAGCTAATAGGTACATGTATACTTTGCAAAAGCATAAAAATAGGGAATGTCTTTGAGCATATAATATAGGCAAAAGAAAAAGCATAATGTACACAAGCCTATACGTCCCACCCCCCAAACATCCCGCTTCCATAACACATTCACACACACTTAGCTAAAATCTTAAGTAGAGCTAGCTATAGTGCTAAACTGACTAACCAAAATTATGACCTTGCTAACTAGCACATAAGCTCACAAATCACGAAGGCACAGAATTGGCTGCTTAGCATAACTTTGTGCATATACATGTACGTATAGCTATAATAATTAAATGCCACTGGTTGTATGACTTACCAAGTCTCAGTTGGCTGTATCACAACTAGCAGCTGTAGCTTGAGTGAGAGCCAATAGCAGTTAGAACTATTATACTACCCATAGCAAAACTAAAAGGAAGTCTAGAGCTACTCACTGCTACTGCAACTTGCTAGACTCAACTCTAAAGACTAAAGCAAACTTCACAACAAGAAATTTCAAATGAAATGGGCAGCTGCTGCATGTACAGTATTCAGACTTTTGGAGCCAAAGTAATTAGTATGCATTACTGGCCATCATGATGTCAGTGAGTCTATGAAGTTATAATGAAGTGCTGCAGAGCTACAGTACTAACTAGCTGTGAGATGCTTATACAGTCAAGTAGCTTTGCATCAGCCACTTAACCTAGCTGCGCTACAACCGCAAACTTGCTAATTGCAAGGCTTCCTGATGGGGCATATCACCACTTAGCTACCAGTAATTGCAGCACTTCACAAGCAGGTTGTGCAAAAGTAATATTCATGATTGGCTGTAGTGCTACTGCATGTTCATAACAGTCTATAATATATGTAGCTAGCTACTTATGATATGGACCTTCAAAAATGTATGCACTCCAGACAGCCACATAAAAGTCTTAGCTAGCCATAAGAAAGCTGGAAGTCTTATAAGAATCTTATTTGAATTCTTATAAGAAACCAAAAATCTTATTGAGATGTCACAAGAATTTTTGATCCTATAAGAAATGGCTAAATCTTATAAGAAAACATGATTCTTATAAGATTCTTATAAGATCTTACGACTATTTCCATAAGGGATGACTGCTGTAGTCTCACAAGACTATGACTGCTGTAGTCTCACAAGACTATGACTGCTGTAGTCTCACAAGACTATGACTGCTGTAGTCTCACAAGACTATGACTGCTGTAGTCTCACAAGACTATGACTGCTGTAGTCTCACAAGACTATGACTGCTGTAGTCTCACAAGACTATGACTGCTGTAGTCTCACAAGACTATGACTGCTGTAGTCTCACAAGACTATGACTGCTGTAGTCTCACAAGACTATGACTGCTGTAGTCTCACAAGACTATGACTGCTGTAGTCTCACAAGACTATGACTGCTGTAGTCTCACAAGACTATGACTGCTGTAGTCTCACAAGACTATGACTGCTGTAGTCTCACAAGACTATGACTGCTGTAGTCTCACAAGACTATGACTGCTGTAGTCTCACAAGACTATGACTGCTGCTGTAAGATTGGCAGCTGCGTGAGTGCATGGGTGAAGACTACTTTGGTGATAGTGGAACCCATCTACATCTAATATGATGTTCAGTAGGGAGTTGCAGCTAGCTCTGAATAGTTTTGCGGAAGTGGGTGCGTAGTCTCGCGGGCCAGCCTCTCGCCACACCCATTTTCGTACCCAGTAATATGGGCGTGTACACGGTACCAACAGATCCGCAGAGCCTCTCTGAGCTGATTGAGAAGTTGGCAGATGGCCTACCGCAGACCAACATGGTGAGGAGATTCCAGAATTTGTACGATAATGACTGCCAACTCCGAAATTCCGAAGTCAGTCGTGTCAGTGCATAACTTGTATCCTACACTGTAGGTGCGTATGATTGCTAGGCATGCAGGGGGAGGTAAGCTGACTGCCAACTTCTACACTGATGGATGGCCGGAATTTACAACCTTAGTGTGCCATATTCTGTCTCCAACAACTTGTGGTGTAAGTTCATAGTCTCATGGACCAGATATTCACAGGGGAAGAGACCCTCTGGTCACGTGTACTATAGACGTGTTTTGATCACCAGAATGATGACAGCATCAATTGTACAGTAATCCTGTTTCCCAGACAATTTTCGCCCTCCGTAGGAAAAAATTCCATGATTGGGTAATCTGCATTTGCATGGTGCCAGTGTGCCGGCCAGCTGCAGAACATTGGTGAATAGTGACAATGTAGAATTACATTCTGACTCAACTTAGATATGCACGGAATATAAACAAACAAGGCAGGTTCCCAGACTTTCTTCCCCTTCCCCTAGACAGTGTCGTTAGAGACGTAAAGGTGATCAGAACTAGCAGTTATCAACTGAGAATGAGCACAAAATAATAATTCTGAGTCATACTGTGTCCACGTGGTCAAGCAAAACCACAGGTCTGATAAGGTCACAGGTCACTTTGTTACATATCTATGCTCCAAAATGTGAGTCCTGAATCAGAGGTTCTACCCTGTATAAAGCACATTGACCAGTATGTGTTCTTAATTCATGGGTGGTCCCTATCGTCCTGTGATCGCGATAGATTGACTACATGTCCTTGTTTAAAGCATGAGTATTGTTGTAGCAGAGGTCTTCCCCTGGATACATTTTTTAAGAAGCTAGCTCACTGTATCTGCTGTTTTCAGGGCGGTGATGTGAGAGCGTACTCAACGTGTAAGGAGAAGTTACTGCATGTCATCCAGGAGTCTGGGGTATTGAGTTGGAGCAGGGAGAGATGGCAGATAGTTGAAGGTCAGAACTGAGCTGAACATTTTGCAGTGAATTAGCTGTGACTGCATTCAGAGGTGTTGCATGTGAGACTGCCATCTTGGGGGGCAAGAAGCATGATTTTAAAGATACCACAGAGAATGTAAAGTACTAGTCAAAGGAACATTTCAAAATGGCTGCCTTCGTTCACTGTTTGTACTCTGTAGGACACAATTCCAGCTACTATTGTGCTCATAGTATCGTTCCCAGACCCGGAACCTGGATCTGAGAGTGTTGATGGCGTGTAGCTCCTCACTCCATGGAGCCAATATGCCGATAGTCTCCAGATCCTTTTCACCTGTTGGTGTGGCAATGCAAGATCAGTATAAGGCCTTAAAGTATGTCTTGTTCATTCAATCCAGCAGTTTATTTATGTTTTAATGTTCACTTCTATTGATCAGGATCTTACTGTGACTACCTCTTGGAAAACCTGAAACCACCTCCTCAGAAACAGGATGTGAAAGTGGAATGTCTTTGGGAGGGCACGCGATACTACTTACCGGGACAGTTCACGGGTCCACAAAGGTATGTACCATGAGGGTTGTAATCTTGCCTATCACTGTTATGGAACACACTGGCTAGCCTCGTTCCCATGCAGGCTCGGGCCTGGGAACGAGCCTAGGAACATATGCATACCAATGAAAGATGTGGTTAAAACAGCAAGTACCATTACGGTACAATATAAGATTAATCACAGGATTGAACAGTCAATTAACATATTTATGTCATGCTGTGAAATAGCGGATTAACAAATAGCTAACACGAATGACACCCGCAGTATAGTTTCATGTTCAAAGTACGTAAAACTTGATTTGTCAGTCTGTAAGGTGATGTACACTATGCTTTGCCTAGGGCCTGCCCCGAAGGATACTTCCTGGGGAGACTGGAACCTCAGCACACAGCACTGGTGACATCTTACTGGGTACAAGATCAACCACAAACTCGACATTGCTTTGAATCCATGATCAGGAACTACCACAATGTTGCCATCTATCGAACTGACGATCCCACAAAGCCCATTGGCTGGATGTTGCAGTATCCGTTTGGGCGCATAGCACATACATATGTGCTTGAAGAATTCAGAGGGAAGCGGCTGAGTATGATTTTGAGGAAGGAGATGTGTGATCGGATAATTGAGGGTGGGGATCTCCCCGAGTCTGTTATCTTCAAAGGCAACACTATTGCAGCACATTTGCTCAAGGAGGCAGGATACACTGAAATGTTTAAAGAAAAGGCTTTGTCAATAGGATTGACAAAATGAAGAAATCGCACGAACATTTCAAATATTTGTGATCAATGAATGACATAATTGTAAACTCCATAGACCATTAACGTGGCCGTGTTCTTTATGGTTGGATTTTGTAACTTAACATGAGTGGAGGGATAAGCTAGCCTCGTTACGGGACCCATGTACTGGATGTATATGTGTGAATACTATGTGTTTGTGTGTGTTTGTATTGATTAAGCGTTCAGTTGGTAGCAGTTTGTCACGTTATTGAACACCCATTGATAAAATTTAGTACTCTGATACCTTGCACAGGAAAGGTGGAGAAGATGGTAGTGCTGCTGCAAGAGATATATATGTTTTTTTTCTTCCATTGTTCTGGGGATGGGGAGGAGGGCAATAAATTAAACCTCAAAGAAGGTGGGGCTATAGGTTGGCAGTATAACTTAACAAAATCGAGCTGTGCTAATTAAGGGTGTGGCCTTTCTGTATGTATTTGGACTGAGTAGTTAAGTTGGGAGGGGGTGGCCTTCCTATATGTATAATTATCATAGAGTCGGTAGACTCTATATGTAGGGATATATAGGACAGACACGCAATATAGCTAGCTAGCTAGCTATGCTAATACAAAAAAATCTCTCCAAATCTCAGAAACGGCACTTATAAGCCTTTATAACCACATACCGTTCATCTTCGAGTGTTTTCATGACCAACAAGACTAGCTCCTCGCATCGCGAAAACCCGTCGCGAAAGTACCACACCAGGCACTCGCAAAACGGGCAAATTGTTTTTCTTTCTTTCTTTCTTTCTTTCTTCAGACAACTTAGCTCAACGTTGCCTCAATCTGTCAAGATGGTTTTCGCACGAAACAGCAGCATTTGCAACCGAGCAGTGCAACGTCCCATCGCTTTTTCGCTACCTCCAAGTCTTCACCAGGCGGCTGCAGCTGCCCACTCAACGCCATTTTCTGCTTCGTACGCATGCGCATTTAAACGATCACTTAGCAACGATACGTAATTATTACTCAAGATCGCTGAATTAGATTGAAATGCCTTGCGCTGTTGTGTTGTCACTCGAACTATAATAATTATAGCTACATTGACACATGACACTTCATAAGAGTGAGGTATAATTTATGTATGTTACTACCTACTGTGTTCTGTGAGAGGGGTGAATACCACTTGACAATATATTATGTTGCTATAGCTAGCTATTATGGTCTTCAGACAGGTAGCGCTGGCTTAGTACATCCAGAAAAGGGTGATGCTTGGGTCTGATTCTTCAGCCAATGCTGGCAGTGTAAATAGCAGAGTCAATATTGTCCATATACCAAAGCAAGGATACCTACTGCCTGTGAGGACACTGACTCAAGTTCTGCTCTGTGATGGCAAATTCACCTCAAACATGCACCTGCTGCTAAAAAAAAGACATAAACAAGTAATCAAAAACATTTGAAAATGTAACAGGATGTAGGGATACCAGAACGGCAAAAAGTAAGGAAACAAGGTAGGGATGATCACACAAAACAGTGACACAATCCCCCCTACATATCTTTCTTCATCATACGCGTATATGGAAAAAGATCTCTGTAGGGGGGGTTGTGTACTTCACTGTTTTATGTGATCATCCCTACCTTGTTTCCTTACTTTTTGCCGTTCTGGTATCCCTTCATCCTGTTACATTTTCAAATGTTTTTGATTAGTTTGCTATAATGTATTGGATTGAGTAATTAAAGTGGGAGGGGAATGAGCGAACTTGCCGCAGCGAAGTGCGGTCAGAGGTTGTGGCAAGCGATGGGGTTCCTGTAAATTCCCTCTCTTTTTCAGGGTTCAAGTCTTATTACCATCTTGGTGGTGTCATGTACTCCATGTTGATGTTTGAAAGTTGCAGTCTTGCCGCTGCGCGTGCAAATATAATTTTTTTTTTTTTTTGCGTTGGCAGAACCACTGTATTGCAATGCTGGTGTTGCCTATTGCATGCAACAGTACTAGTGGTGTTGCTTATTGCATGCAACTATAGCAACAGTGGTGTTGCCTATTGCAATACTGGTGTTGCCTATTGCATGGTGTTGCCTATTGCATGCAACAGTACTAGTGGTGTTGCTTATTGCATGTGCATATGCAACCATAGCAACAGTGGTGTTGCATATTGCATGCAACCATGCATAGTAACAGTGGTGTTGCCTATTGCAATACTGGTGTTACCTATTGCATGCAACAGTGGTGTTGCCTATATTGCAATACTGGTGTTGCCTATTGCATCCAACAGTGGTGTTGCGTATCATAGAGTCGGTAGACTCTATATGTAGGATACCGGCGACGCGACGTACACGCAATATCGATTATGCTAATAGCTACAAAAAAATCTCTCCAAATCTCAGAAACGGTACACTTATAAGCCTTTATAACCACATACCGTTCATCTTCGAGTGTTTCATGTCCAACAAGCCTCCTCGCATCGCGAAAACTCGTCGCGAAAGTAGCTAGCTAGCTAGCTAGCTACCACACCAGGCCGCGACTCGCAAAACGGGCAAATTGTTTTTCTTTCAAGTTTCTTTCTTTCTTTCTTTCTTCAGACAACTTAGCTCAACGTTGCCTCAATCTGTCACGATGGTTTTCGCACGAAACAGCAGCATTTTCAACCGAGCAGTGCAACGACCCATCGCTTTTTCGCAACCTCCAAGTCTTCACCAGGCGGCTGCAGCTGCCCACTCAATAACTATGGTTTCTTTTGTCACGCCATTTTCTCGTTTGTACGCATGCGCGATCACTTAGCAACGATACGTAAATATTACTCAAGATCGCTGAATTAGAAACACAGCAAGGAAGATCAATCGTGTTGTCAATCAAACGAGGTCTTCAGACAGGGAGAGCTCAGAGCTGGCTTTGTCATCCATCCAGGGAAGGGTTGATTTGAGATGCCTGGACCTTCAGCCAATGTTGGAAGTGTAATATACCAAGGCAAGGACACCTACTGCCTAGGTGCCTGTGAGGTCACTGACTTCTGCTCTGTGACAGCAAACTTCAGCTCAAATATGCACCTGCTGCTAAAAAAATTTACCTGAACAAGTAATAAAAATATAACAGGATGTAGGGATACCAGAACGGCAAAAAGTAAGGAAACAAGGGAGGGATGGTCGAACATAACAGTGACTCATGATGTATACAATCCCCCCTACATATCTTTTCCATTATACACGTATATGGAGGAATATCTCTGTAGGGGGGGTTGTATACATCACTGTTATGTTCGACCATCCCTCCCTTGTTTCCTTGCTTTTTGCCGTTCTGGTATCCCTACATCCTGTTACATTTTTAATGTTTTTTTTATTACTTTATAGCTAGCTATATTGCAATACTGGTGTTGCCTATTGCATGCAACAGTGGTGTTGCCTATATATACTAGTGTTGCCTATTGCAATATGGTGTTGCCTGCTGTGCTACGTTGCCTATTGTACGACTTACCGTAGGCGCTCTAATAAAGGCGCCTAAAGGGTGCTAAAGGCCCAAATGACTTCAGGCCAATATCCTTGCTACCAATCCTCAGTAAGATCCTTGAAAAGCATTTCCATTGTTTAATCTCGGACCATCTTAGAGAACACTGTCCACTGTCTAACTGCCAATGGGGATTCCAAGCTGCCAAATCCTCTGTCTCTGCATTGTTGTCCACCACACACGATTGGTTCCAGCAGATCGAGGATGGAAAGGAAATAGGAGCAGTATTTTTTGACTTTTGCAAAGCCTTTGACTCTGTCCCTCATCAGCCATTACTTACTAAGCTTTGTCAACGTGGAATTAACCCTCACATTGTCCAGTGGATACATAATTACCTGGCAGACCGCAAGCAGTGTGTAGTGGTGAACGGTGCATCCTCCCTGCCCACGAGTGTTGTGTCAGGTGTACCCCAAGGTTCCATCCTTGGTCCCCTGTTGTTCCTCATATATATTGATGATATAGCAGATGTCAGCCTATCTGATGGCTCAAAGATTGTTCTCTATGCAGACGACATTCTTCTATACCGCCCCATCTCACTACCTGTGGACCTTGAACTCCTTCAGAGAGATGTCGACGCCCTAGAAAATTATGCCTCAGCCAACTACTTGACGTTTAACGTCGCCAAATGTAAATCTATGCTAGTGTCGAGGAAAAAGCGACATGTAAATCCGAACCCCTCCATTTCTCTATATGGATCCCCACTGGAAGTAACACCCACTTTTAAATATCTTGGTTTGCTAATAACATCTGATCTCTCCTGGACCACTCACATTAACAATATATGCTCCAAGGCGAGACGTATTCTGGGTCTTGTGTATAGGCGTTTTTACGGGCACTCAGATGTGGCAACTTTACGTCAGTTATATGTATCCCTGGTACGGCCACATCTGGAATATGCTGCTCCAGTGTGGTCTCCTTACTTGCAGAAGGACATAGCCATGCTTGAGAAAACCCAGCAATTTGCGAGTAGAATTTGCACTAAAAACTGGGATGCTGGCTACCATGAGCTTTTGGACATGCTTGATCTACCTTCGCTTGCACAGCGTAGACTGCACACAAGGCTGTGCTATGTGTATAAGATAGTCCACGGGCTGTTGTACTTTCCCCCTGATGTTGTTGTACCTAGCAGCGCTTTATCCCACAATCCTCGTTCACATTTATTATATCAACCATTTGCACATACTAATTCATATTTGCATTCCTTTATACCTAACTCTATTTCAAATTGGAATATGTTACCAGATTATGTTGTTTCCTCCCCTTCATTTACCTCCTTTAAATATAATCTTTCATTGTTTACCTTGTAGTAGGGTACACTACTTATTAGCGCAGCTATTTGTGTATCCTTGTTGTATCATCCAACAGAAGTTTCATAGAAAAAAAAAAAAAAAAAAAAAGGCGCCCTTATAACGATCGGCGGGGGCGCCTTCATTGGAGAGCGAAAAATTGCTGCGGACTCTTAAGATCTTAGGGGCGCTTTGTAATTAGAGCGACATTACAGTCGTCAGTGTCCGCGTGCTGATCGGTGTTCTCCTGTTACGTAGCGAACTCGAGCTCTTCCCGCGCTGTCTACCGGACGCTTCGGCTTTCGTGCTGCAAGGGGCCGAAGGATAGGCTGATGGCGCAGCGGAGTACGCCAATCGTCTGCCAGCCGTCTACACTGCGAGACTGGTCGTGCGAAAATCTCTGTTATTGGAAGGCGCCCCCCCAAAATATTTCTACCGCTAGAGGGCGCCCTCTTTAGAGCGGAAAAAAGATATATCTTCGGGTCGTGGAGAGGCGCCTTAATTAGAGCACCTACGGTACGCAAAATATTTTACGTTACGTAACCAATGATTAGCGGCACGGTATACCGGTAATGGAGGGACCAGATAGGCGATTTTTTTTTTTGGTCCATCAACTACGCATGCGCATTTAAGGTTACGATGTACTATTCGATTAATTTTTTTGCTGGTAACTTTGCTGCTTTACATGTCAGGAACTATAACAGATATTAGTCTGAAACAAGTTGCATCCAACATTACAACACCAAATGAAACTCCTGGAACAGGAAAGTAAAATGCCCCAGGGTATTTGGACTTAGGCAATTAGACTCACTGCTCAAGCACTTTTTGCGTCAAATTACTGAGAGACAGACCGGAGCTCAATCCTCAAAAATTCTCTGGCACTACTACGCAGTATTTGCTAGGTCGTGATGAAGAGATATTCGGTGATCTGTGTATATTTTTAGCTATGTGCACAAAACTTACCGGATCATCCAAGAAGAGCGTGCTCTAGGCATGCATAATCTTCGTTTCGTGCCCAAATTTCGTGATTTCTCTTCATGCCGCCCTGCAAAATACATCAGGCTACCCGTACCCGTGCAACTAGTCAAAACACGCGAGAAACAATTTCCCTTCGTTAAATTTGACGCAAAGTATAAGGCCTCATTAGTCTGTGGTTAATTGAATTTGTAACACGTTTACATGTACCGCTTCCGCTATGAATAATGTTATCTCATTGTTTTATGTAAACAACCTGGCAGCTGCAGTCTAGTCTGAAGCGATCAAATACTGGCGGTGGGAACGGCCTGGGAACGAGGCTACAGGTCGATAACGATTGCGTTTTGGCATAATTTCCAGCGGAGCAGCGTGAAGTACGGTTGCAGACCCCCTTCCTTCCGACGGAGCGAGCTGGTGAAGGAGAAGGATCTTTGGACGAGATCAGCTATGTATATTGTACCAATCAATTCGCATAGCCTCTCTGAGTTGATAGAGAAGCTAACAGATGGTCTACCTGGGACTAATACTGTGAGTGGAGTTTAACTGTAATAGGGTAGGTGCAGGTAAGTATTATGCCTGAGAAGGTACCAATTATGGGTTTCGTGCTTTAATAGACACCGTCACTTTGCCTGAACATTGAAGCATGTAATGGTTCTGCAGAATCTTCTATGCTGCATGGTAGGGTGTAGCTAGCTACCTAGCCAAACAGTAGTATAGGAAAAACTGGGGTGTCTCATATACATATATACCCTGTCTCATAATTACCTCACTAATGTATGTGATAAAAGTGCAGCTGAACTGCAGGTCGGAGAAAACACCAAAACTTTCAGACAATCATTGCTATATCAACAGGATATGATTGTATACTACGGTACAGATTTAACAACACTAATTGAAATGGGTTTTCATGTCTCATAATAGAAATACATGGCTGCCAAGTGGGAATCCCCACTCTCTGACCCTGCAGCTAATGCTATAATATTGCTTGACATAGTGTATGCATATGCACACATTCTTATCCAGCTCCGTATGGCTGCTAAGTTTGCAAGGGCTGGCAAGCTGACTGCCAAGTTCTACACTGATGGATGGCCCGAGTTCACTGCCGTAGTGTGCCACATTCTCTCTCCTGCTCTGTGCAATGTGAGTCCAACGACAGACAGAGTGAGACCAGTTCTATATAGTAAGGGGCCCAGGGAAAATCTATGTATAACCTTGCTTGAATCAATCAGTCACTAAAAAAATAGAGTTATAATTGCATAAGACAACCTGCATGCAAAGGCAACTGGCCCAGATCATCTCACTGCCGATCTTGGGAACATCTGCAAGCTCACTACAACTGGTTGTCATGGACATTCAATCCATGACCTTGATGGCAGCAGGTCCCTCACAGTTGTTTAGTGGTTAAGATCACACAATTATGTTTGTAGATAATCTGGCCAGACCATCCTCCTCTCATGCAATTAGTCTCTGAACCCCTTCTTCTAACCACCGTCTCCAGCTTGTCTGCAACCAGGGTAACCACTCTGGGTTGAAACAACTGATTTGTTTTTGCAGTGAATTAAATCTGTATAGCCATAGTACTGCTGTCTCAACTATCACGCAGTTAACTTGCAGTGATATTATATTCACTGCAAGAATAGAGGGTTTGTTTTGTTCTCAGCTGCAGTTGTCAATGTTGGAATTGTACAGTTACATGGAGATATATAGGAGGCGTACCAGGCAGGAATGTTCCAAGTATACTCTCCAATTTCAGAAAGGAATACTAGAGGTACTCAGCAGAGCACATACCCCGCGCGCGACTTTTTAACCGCCGATCATTCATGCATTTTAATACAGCATGCATGATGAGATATAGCTAGGGCAGCATGCATGCAGAATAAGATACCGTAAGTTGTGGCAGTAATGTTAGAAACGGTGTGGTCAAGTTGTATAAATTAGAACAGCTAATATTGTCGACATTCACGCAAGTTTGGCCTCTCGAGTGGATCTCTGGTCTGTGAGTTATGTAGACGCTAGTATTTTCTGAATTCTGACACTTCTATCGTGAAATAAGCCTTCAACAAGGCCTTCACTGCTCAAACCGCTTGGACGGACAGACACACTGACACACTGACAGACAAACCGATCACTCTACCCCCTGCGCACGGGGTAATAAGCTACGTAGGCCACTTTTCTTGGGAATGAAAGACAGTTATAAGCATGCAAGAAGTTCAGCTGCATTCACTTCTAGCATTCCTACTCCTCCTACATATATCACAGTTAAAACTGAGGTGAAGTTCACACCATATATGGAGTGAAACACCTTCTACTATATATTATCACTCCTCTCCTATTCAATTGTAACTATAGTTACCTGGAACTTGGCCTAAAATGGGTTTTCCTTTCCGGGAGATCTATGATACTAATAGGATCAAAGTAGGCTGCACTTGTGTGCTCATTCACTGTGGAGGAGGCACTGAGATCTAACTGCGGTACTGGTAACCATGGAGAGCTTGGTTAAAACATTGCATCTGATAAGATATCATGTAAGAGAACAACATGCCTGCAGGCAACAGATTTAGTTCTTAGTACTATTCGCTTTTGAGGTAGCTATTATCCTTGGGATGCTGTTAGCCTAGTAGCTGTTTGAACTGTTCAGTGCCTTAATTAATAAATTCATGATCATAGCAAAATGTAGTCTTCGCGTGCATCTACTTGAGACCTTTCTTGTATAGCTACAATTGAGTACTTCATCTCTCCTCTGCATACATGGTCCTGCGTGTGGATGACACACAGGAAGGTGATGTCATGTGTCACTCTACGAGCAAGGAAAAACTGCTCCAAGTCTTCCAGGAGTCAGGAGTTCTGGCGTGGAAGGAGGGGAAGTGCCAGAGGATCAAAGGTGCAGGAGGATACGATAAGCAGCTGGGTTCACCATAAAAATGACCTGAGAACTCATTTGGACTGGGTTCCTAAAAATCAAGTGCAGGACAGGTTAATGATTACAAAGGGACTTGTCGGGATCTGTAAGGGGTTAAGACTTTTAACTTGGGCCAGAGATATTACTGTAACATAAGCATATGCATACACTGTAACAGGAGAAGGGTGTGTTAATCCAACTCTGGTCACCATAGTTGCATCTCAGTGCCTCCTCCACTGTACACTTCTTAAGTTTCTTACTTGTAGGTACGTGACTTACTTTAATTGTTTACCCATCTGTATGTCTGTTGGAGGACATATGTGGTCAAGCAGTGTAAATGATCTGCTTATCTCATGACAGGCCTATCTTTCCTATCCAATGGCTACTAATAGGATCAGAGTAGGCCGCACTTGTGTGCTCATTCCTTGATCACCACAGTGGAGGAGGCACTGAGATGCAACTGAGGTGAACAGACCCTGGTTAAACCAACACTTCTCTTTTTGCAGTGATAATATGGGCATGTTGATGTAAATGATATTATTCCTGCTGCTCTAAATGGCACTATTAGCTATGTGTGACTGCAGGACACTCATCGTAGTACATGGTCTCCCTGTCCTCCTTGCATGCATATGTCTTCGGCTGCACTGCTATCGTGCATTACCATGCCCATGCACCGGAATGTATTTTTGAACAACTCATGTACAGATTTGTGGTCTCCATGCACTTTTTTTTTCTATAACAGTTTATGCAATGCAAAGAGATACATAATAGCTGTGAAGCTAATCTAGATGTACCCTATATACAAACAGGCTAAGTAAAGAGATGAAAATACATGTACTTAGTTACAAGAAAAAGGGTGCAGTGTGTAATTTAAATGTAGTAACATTAGCTTTAGCTACTTCCTGCTTGACAATTCAGGCAGGTATATGCATGTATGTCAAAATTGCTGCCACTTCCCAGGCCACGTGGGTAATTTTTTTTCCCCTCCTGTTGGTCACAGTATCATTGACTCCATGGCATATAATGCACTCCCTTCTAGTACTGGAAGACGACGTTTGTGACTATCTCCTGAAGAACTTGAAGGGTCCCACGGAAGACAGTCCCAAACTACAGATTCTTTTTGAGGCTGTAAAGTTGTACCTGCCAGGCCAGCCAGTAATACACAGGTGCGATTGCAATTTTGTGAGTGAATCCACAGTGCATGATACTAGTTATAGGTCTTCGATCATTACTGCCCTTGTTAGCTTCTGAAGTATCAGGGTGCCGAATCTTCCTTTGCATCAAGCAGGGTTGCAAAGTCTTTACGCCATTTCCCTACTGCTGTGCATTGATCCCCAACATTTGGAGAGGATGTGTGGAAAGGAGCAGCACAGATCCTCAGATCTCAACCAGGAACACATTCATATAATTATCTGAGCTTGCGATTGAAGTCAATTCTTGAGTAGGTAGGCGAAGTATAGCCTTCTAGTTCCTCCACTGAAATGGACAGGTGAAGATGGTGGCCCATAAGTGCAATAAGTTGGGTTCATTGCCTCATAGCTTGACCCCACAGCTCAAATCAATGAAAGTTTGATTCAAATTAAGTCTCAAGCTCAATAATAAGAAGGCCCAATATAAATTATTTGATTTGATTCCAAAGCTTGATTCACTGTCCCGAAGCTCAATTTGAAAGCCTGATCTTCAACCGTTGAAGTTTCTGCAAGCTTGATTCACAGGTAATTCCTAGCAGAAAATTAGCTGTGCTGTACACCGGACTCTCCCACTGAAATTGAAATGTCAACTTGAGGGCCTTACGAATCGAGCTTGATAATTGAACTTCAAGTTGAGCTTCGAATCAAGCTTCAGGCCTGCAAATTGAACTTGATAATTGAACTTCAAATCGAGCTTCAGGACTGTGAATCAAGCTTCAGACTTGTGAATCGAGCTCAGGAGGCTATGAACCCAATTTGTGGCGCTTCTGGGCTGTATACCATAGGTGAATGTGGCTAGGAT
This sequence comes from Axinella damicornis, assembly GCA_963931865.1. Lineage (NCBI taxonomy): Eukaryota > Metazoa > Porifera > Demospongiae > Axinellida > Axinellidae > Axinella > Axinella damicornis. The sequence continues at coordinate 671,111 of OZ007513.1, read as the reverse complement.
CATTCTTCACTGTCGGTGAATGATATTGTAATGGACTGAGCGATAAAACTTGAAGAACGAGATAGCTGACGGACCATATACAACCCTACATCTATACAGGAAGCACAAAGACCGCACAGAAAAACTGCAACAAAGGAAGCCCGCTGTGTGCTATTGGAGGCACCCTCTAAAGTATACGCAAAAACTAAAGGAGCCCAGTCGATCCATCATAGATATATGCATCATCTCTGCATGTCTCCGAGTGCATGTTGTGCTTAGTGTGACTTGGCATACCAAGGAGATGAATGCAGGTTATCTCTTGATTCACAGTTCTATGGTTATCTCTTGATCTGCAGCACTTGTCCAGAGGGATATTTCATAGGGAAACTCCAACCCCAGGATCTGCAGCTCGTGTTAGCTCACTGGCATTTCCAAGACCAAGAAAACATTGAAGAGTATCTTGGATCTATGATCAAAAACTACCACAATGCTGCCGTGTTTCATATTGATGATCCTGCAAAACCTGTTGGCTGGGTGATGCAACATCCATCAGGACACCTGGCTCATGAATATGTCTCAGAGGAGCACAGAGGAAAGAAGTTGAGTCTACTAGTAAAGAGGGAAGTCTGCAGTCAGATCATAAAAGATGGTGACTTCCCCGAGACATGTATAGCTGCAAGCAATGCTGTTTCCATCCACGTGACAAAGCAGGCAGGATTCGTTGAAATGGGCAGAGGCAAGATGTTAGTAGTTGGAGTTAACAAGGCATACACACATTTCTCAAAGTAAGATCAGTTGAGATGCATGTGCAGATGTGGGAGTTGATGTTTATCTGTTACAAACAATGCTTAGGTTTATATACACTGCTGTTACCTCTGTACTGGCTATGCAAGAGTTTGTCTCATGTATGTGATGCCATTAGCACTTAGTGAACTAGCTACAATAGTCTTACATGTAGCTACTCCATAGGCAAGTGTCCACAAGTGCTATATGTTTCAGAACTCCCTTTTTCCCTTCTGTAATTAGGTTATGGAATTCATTACCTGAGGATGTTTGTATACAGACATTGTCTTGATCTCTTTAACTCTTTACCAACCATAAGAAACAGCTTAAGGAAGCAAAAACCCTGTATTAAAGTATAACACCTGGTATTAAAGCCCCCATATAAATCCTTATGGGCTTATGGGAGCTCATGATGGCTTTTGGAGTCATTGGTTGGTAAAGAGTTAAGGACTATACGTAAACTTGCTGTGTTGTGCAGTACTATAATATTTCTGTGTAGTCGCTCTTTGTTTACTTCACTGGAGTACTAGACTTGTATTAGCATAGCCACTTGCTACTTTCTTTATTGAGTGAGACAGGCTGCAACGCATCAGCACCTTTCGAACTGGTTGATGATGTAGTCTGGGTAAGGCTTTCTGGTTGCGTTGAAATACTAACCCTAACCCTAATTAGCCCTAACCACTGGTTTGGGAATTGAGCTGGCCAAGGCCAACAGATGCAGGCTTCACCAGCCAATGCAACAGCGACATGGTTGCATGTTAGTCTACGTAATTTTAACGTTTAACCCCCCCACCACTCTTGTCTACGCCTGATGTTGTATGTGTAGAGTAGGAAAATGTTATGTTCCAAGTAAGAACTGCTAGCTGAAAGGGAGTGACTTTCAACAACTAGAGGTGCTCAGCAGAGCACGTACCCCGTGCGCTACTTTGACATGAGGCCTACCACTGACTTTAATACAGTGTGCCACGTACGATGGGCCTACCGTCTCGTGCCACCCCCCCCCCCCCCCCCCCCCCCCCCCCCCCCCACCGAGGGGTGTGGTCTGGGCACGAGACTACTTTGCTCCGTCCACACTTTGGGCCTCTGATTGCACGGGGCCACAGTTACCAAATTGCCAGACGCAATGCCACTTCAGTTGGTTGGTTGTTTCTCCCCTCAGGCAAAAAAAAAAAGTACTCGGAGTGGCAATTTGGTACTTGCAGGAATTCTAGCCTTTTATGCCGTCAAAACCGCCTACCTATCCCCCCCTAGGCCCTCTCGCTACCTCAATTTCAGCTCTGCGCACGGATGCTGCACCCTCTTGGTGGACGTGGGCACCCGCAGCCCACTCGCTGCCTGTACCTTCAAGTGATCCGACCCAGCCAAGTGTTTTCTGACGTGATATACGCTCAGTGATGAGAGTTCTGCCCCACAACTGCAGAGCTTCTTGGTAGGAGAACGCGCTTCTTCCACGGCCTCGGATCGTCAACATGCTCGTCAACCTTCATTGCACGTGTCCATTACTCGTGCACTTCCGTATATCTTATTTCTTGGACCGTAGATCTCCTTATACTACGCACACGTCATTATGACGTCATGGTTGGTTGTTGGTTCACAGGTCAAGGCAAAAAGGGGGATTGTGTCTGGCAATTTGGTAACTGTGGCCCCGTGTCTGATTGTATATACCTTAGCCCAATCCACACTTTTTTTGTATGGTATTAGGCATTCCTGTAGACTAATCTTTGAGTTTGTCATGTAGTGTCTGCAGACTCTACACTGCCTGATACCACTGAAAAGCAAGGTTTTTGCTCTCTGTTCAAATTATCAAACAAAACCACACCTCAACTTCATACCACTGTATTCACACTCTGCTGTTGCCAGGGAGGGGATGTGAAAGTACACTCAACGTGTAAGGAGAAGCTACTGCAGGTCATCCAGGAGTCTGGGGTCTTGAGTTGGAGCAAGGAGAGGTGGCAGATAGTTGGAGGTTAGAGAGTTGAACCCTGCATTTGAATTAGCTGTGTATTGGTTGACTGCATTTGCATGTGAGACTATTGGGGGAAAAGAAGCAAGATTCTGAAGATACCTCAGAGATGGATATCATCTGCCTTCACTTAGCGTGTTGTTTGTACCAGGACGCACTTCCAGCTACTACTGTGCTGCATAGCCTTTGTAGTGTCGTTCCCTGACCCTCCTCCAGAAAGGAGCTGTAGGGTCTGGTTAGACAAGAGTGTTGATGGCATGTACGTATAATTCATATTCCACTGAAGCCTTATATGCCCAGACCCTATTGTAGACATGGGTGGGTGTGTATGGCCATGTGTAAGGCCTTAAAGTTCATGCGCTCATGTCTATCGATCAGGATTTGAAGGATCTTACTGTGACTACCTCTTGGAAAACCTGAAGCCACCTCCTGAGAAGCAGGATGTGAAAGTGGAATGTCTTTGGGAGGGCACGCGATACTACTTACCGGTCATAGGTCCAAAAAGGTATATGTACCGTGAGGATTGCATGTCTTCCTCTCCTGAGCTGTAGTACTAGTGAACTGATTCCATTCCCAGCAAAAGCATTCCACACACTAGAGACTATGAGGCCTGGATGGTAGGCTGGGACTGAGGCTATAGCATTTACATTCTCGTATTTCTACAGTTAGTGAGTGATGTCATTGATTTTTGCAACTGTATAATGGTCACTCTTCATAGGTTTACATAATTATGTTATGATTGATTCATTGATATTTGCCTAGGGCTTGCCCTGAAGGATATTTCCTGGGGAGACTGGAACCTCAGCACACAGCACTGGTGACATCTTACTGGCTACAGGATGGACCACAAACTCGCCGTTGCTTTGAATCCATGATCAGGAACTACCACAATGTTGCCATCTATCGAACTGACGATCCCACAAAGCCCATTGGTTGGATGTTGCAGTATCCGTATGGGCACTTAGCACATGGGTATGTGCTTGAAGAATTCAGAGGGAAGGGGCTGAATACGATTGTGGGAAATGAGATGTGTGACCGGATATTTGAGGGTGGGGATCTCCCGGAGTGTATAGTCCTCAAAGGCAACACGATTGCACGACATTTGATCTTGAAGGCAGGATGGGTCGAAATGTTTCAAGATAAGGGTTTGTCAATAGGGAGAACCAATCGAGCAACTAAATCAAATTCACATTTGTGATTTTGTGATCATTATTGTAAACTGTAGGAGGGGCCATAGACTAGTGTGGCTGAATATTTAATGCAAATGGAGGGACCAGCTTAGGCTAGCCTTCTCCATTTCTTTTGTTCTTGCTCTCTTCTGTATCTGTGTACTAATAGCTGTTGTCAATGAAAACTGGAAAAGGGTTGGCCCAGAAAGGAGGCTGGGCTTCTGAGAAGAGTTGCCATCCGAGTCTCCACATCGATGGTGGAACCCACCTAGATTCTGGCACCTACTGTAGACTTGGTAGAGTTTATATGTAGGGATAGAGCGAATACGCAATATAATATAAAAAGTGGGAGTGGCTACCTCATTTTCACTCCCCCCCCCCCCCCCCCCCCCCCCCCCCCGCCCCCCAGTGACTGGCTTCAGGCCTGCCAACTCTCACGGATTGCAGTGTTGATCTCACACTCTCACCGTTGGCAGGCCTGTATTTAGGGATAGAGCGGATATGCAATATAATATAAAAAGTGGGAGTGGCTACCTCATTTTCACTCATTTAGAACCCCCCTAGACTAGTGGCCGGCTTCAGGCCTGTTACAGGACATTCGGCTAAAGATGATGTACCATAGATAATATCTTTCATAGTCGTAGTCTCGCAAGATTATGCATGACTGCTGCTGTAAGATTGGCAGTGCAAAGCTGCGTGAGTGCATGAGTGAAGACTACTTTGGTGATAGTGGAACCCATCTACATGTACATCTTCTATGATGTTGAAATTGTTCAATAGGATAATTTTGCGGCGGAAGTGGGTGCGTAGTCTCGATCTCGCGGGCCAGCCTCTCACCACACCCATTTTCTTACCCCGGTCAGTAATATGGGCGTGTACACGGTACCAACAGATCCGCAGAGCCTCTCTGAGCTGATTGAGAAGTTGGCAGATGGCCTACCGCAGACCAACATGGTGAGGAGATTCCAGAATTTGTACGATCGATGACTGCCAACTCCGAACTTCCCGCAAGTCAGTGTATAACTTGTATCCTATAGGTACGTATGATTGCTAGGCATGCAAGGGGAGGTAAACTCACTGCCAACTTCTACACTGATGGATGGCCGCAATTTACAACCTTAGTGTGCCATATTCTGTCTCCAACAACCTGTGGTGTAAGTTCATAGTCTCATGGACCAGATATTCACAGGGAAGAGAACCTCTGGTCACGTGTACTATAGACGTGTTTTGATCACCAGAATGATGGCAGTATCAATTGCATAGTTTCCCAGACGATTTTTCGCCCTCCGTTGGAAAAATTCCATGATTAGGTAGAATAGTGACAATGTAGAATTACATTCTGACTCAAATTAGATATGCACAGAACTTGATATAAACAAACAATAAGGCATGCAGGTTCCCAGACTTGCTTTCTTCCCCTTCCCCTACATGTAGACCCCAAGTAAGATTATTATGCAATCTTTTATTCCCTAAGATCAGTTGCTGTTGAACGAGGCTACCCTGTACCATGCTATATCTAGGCTCATTGAGCCTTCGTCAGCAGTGCATTGATGATGGTATAGCTGTGTAGCTACCGAAACGTCTGCCTTTTGAATCAGATATTTTTGACTAGTGAAACTGAACCAACCCAGAAAGTTTGTTTTTCAGCAGAAAAATACATCTAGCCTCAATCCCAGTTTATCGTTGCATGTAGCTGGGAGGAGCCTGGGAACAAGGCTACTACTGTTCCACTGTTACGCTGTCTCTATGCTCCAAAACGTGAGTCCTGAACTAAGAGGTTCTACCCTGTCATAAAGCACATTAACCAGTATACGTGTTCTTAATTCATAAGTGGTCCCTATATCATCCTGTGATCGCGATGGAATGACTACAGCTCCATATTTCAAGTACCGGTATGAGTCTTGTTGTAGCAGAGGTTTTCCCCTGGATACATAAAGAAGCTAGCTAGCTGTATCTGCTGTTGTCAGGGCGGTGATGTGAGAGCACACTCAACCTGTAAGGAGAAGCTACTGCAGGTCATCCAGGAGTCTGGGGTCTTGAGTTGGAGCAAGGAGAGGTGGCAGCTAGTTGAAGGTCAGAACTGAGCTGAACATTTTGCAGTGAATTAGCTGTGACTGCATTCAGAGGTGTTGCATGTGAGACTGCCACCAGTGCCATCTTGGGGGCAAGAAGCAAGATTGTAAAGATACTCAGAGAATACAGGAACATTCTGGATATCAAGATAGCTGCCTTCGTTCACTGTTTGTACTCTATTGTGCTCATAGTGTCATTCCCAGACCCTCCTATATAGTCTCCAGATCCTTTCCTATAGCCTCATTCCCAGGCCCCATTTCGGACGGGGCCTGGGAACGAGGCTAGATCCTTTTCATCTAATGGTGTGGCAATGCAAGATCAGTATAAGGCCTTGAAGTATGTCTTGTTTGTTTGATCCAGCAGTTTATATAATGTTTAGCTAATGTTCACTTCTATTGATCAGGATCTTACTGTGACTACCTCTTGGAAAACCTGAAACCTCCTCCTGAGAAGCAGGATGTGAAAGTGGAATGTCTTTGGGAGGGCACGCGATACTGCTTACTGGGACAGTTCGTGGGTCCAGAAAGGTATGTAGCTACCGTGAGGTTTGTAGTCTTGCCTATCACTGTTAAGGAACACACTAGCCTCGTCCCCAGGCTCGGGCCTGGGAACGAGGCTATATAGGAACACATGCACACTGATGAAAGATATGGCTATGGTACGATGTAAGATGAACAGTCAACATGATTATGTCATACTGTGAAAGAACGGATTAACATATAACATGAACGACACCCGCAGTATAGCTTCATGTCCAGAGTACAATTTCTGGTCAGAAAAGTATGCCTGACAGTTGCTAGTCATCGTTGATATGGTCCAATATATAAACCGTGTGCAAAACTTGATTGTCAGTCTGTATCATAGGTGACGTACGCTATGCTTTGCCTAGGGCCTGCCCTGAAGGATATTTCCTGGGGAGACTGGAACCTCAGCACACAGCACTGGTGACATCTTACTGGCTACAGGATGGACCACAAGCTCGACGTTGCTTTGAATCCATGATCAGGAACTACCACAATGTTGCCATATTTCGAACTGATAATCCCACAAAGCCCATTGGTTGGATGTTGCAGTATCCATTTGGGCGCATAGCACATACATATGTGCTTGAAGAATTCAGAGGGAAGCGGCTGAGTATGATTTTGAGGAAGGAGATGTGTGATCGGATAATTGAGGGTGGGGATCTCCCCGAGTCTGTTATCTTCAAAGGCAACACTATTGCAGCACATTTGCTCAAGGTGGCAGGATACACTGAAATGTTTAAAGAAAAGGCTTTGTCAATAGGATTGACAAAGTAAAGAAATCGCACAACATTAATATTTGTGATCAATGAGTGACATAATTGTAAACTCCATAGACCAATGTGGCCGTGTTCTTTTTGGTTTGGATTTTGTAATTTAACACGAGTGGAAGGATAGGCTAGCCTCGTTACGGGACACGTGTACCGGATGGACTAGCCTCATGGTCCTCCAAGGGGAGGAGGGGTAAAGAAAACACTTTACCAGTGTACGTAGTACCTGCAGGTGGGATTCGAACCTGCATGGGGCTTTAATTTCGGTCCACAGTCAGATGCTTTAACCTACTCCACTCCGCACTATCACATACCCAGACCCTTCTGCTTTTCAGGGAACGTGACTTTCAGAGAACTGTTTTTGGTTCGTAGTTTACCGAAAACAGTATGTGTTTAACTTTTACCATAGATAATACTCACAGGAGTATTCTATTATCTATGCTTTTACCTGGTATACCCTAACCCATTTGCCCTACTTCCTGCCGGACCAATATACGGCACTCACGCAAATTAAGTGCCCGAAGCTTCCGGACTCCATGCGTATTCCGGGCCGTGCAATTTCCGTAAAGATCCGCGTTTACCAGACCCCGCCTCCTTCCGGCGAGGGGCGCGCGCGGAAGATCAAGACCAGCCATGCATGTGGTACCAAGCAATTTTCATAGCCTCTCTGAGTTGATAGAGAAGCTAACAGATGGTCTACCACGGACTAATACGGTGAGTAGAGTTCTAGCTGTAATGCATGGGTGCTAAGTGCTTTCTGGCCAGCTATATAGCGCTTTCCCAGTCATAACCTAGACAGCCTAGTCTCGTTCCCAGACCCAAACAACCCCAGCGATGGGAACGAGACTATAGACAGCCCTTGATATTTTCCCCAGCTCACGACCGCAAACTTGAGCTTAGTAAATTAAAGTGGTCCAAAGTTTCATCCGCACGCACATACTGAAAGTGATCGTGTGCTGGATAAAGTGAAGGCTAGCTTGTTGGACAGGCCATCTTTATCCTTTAGGGCAGGCAAACTACATTCAGAGTTTTATTGCGTGCCGGATTTAATTATGTGATCTACACAAGATGTTTGCTAAACATTAATCGACGTTTACTAAACATTGATCTGAGTCAGCATTTACTAAATATCGATCGACATTTGCTAAACATCGATGGACGTTTAGCTACTAAACATCGATTGATAGCCGAGTTTTAAATGGCACGCGTGCCGTTTGTGTCAAAATTAGGTTGTAGATAGCCAGATGTTTAGCAAGGACCACTTCGCTTGTGACCTGCATAGACCACACCTACAGGCACTCCTCTATGCAGGAGAATCGCTGAAAAAGCCAAATACGAAACTTCAAATGGACCCACCACGGACTTAAATGGTGTGTAGACGGTGTGATAACAGAGCAACTTTGACAATGACGGAGCACGTCCAGTCCCGTATCTACAGCTAGTTTCTCCTGTGATTAATAGCCAGTGAGTGGCACTGACCTACATGATGTAGTGTATGCATATGCACGCATTGATATCCAGCTCTGTATGGCTGCTAAGTTTGCAAGGGCTGGCAAACTGACTGCCAAGTTCTACACTGATGGATGGCCTGAGTTCACTGCTGTAGTGTGCCACATTCTGTCTCCAGCTGTGAGCAATGTAAGTCCAATGCAGACAGATCCAGACCAGTGCTGTAGTTACTAGTAGGGGAAATAACCTTGAATCAAAACCCAGTAATAATCTTGAAGCAAACTGCAGAGCCATCCAAAACACCATTGAAGTAGATTGGATCATGCATGCTGTATACCTTAATGAACTAGAGGGTGCTCAGCAGAGTACTTTTAATATGGCCTACTGCCAACTCTAAATACAGCATGCACAATGAGATAGCTAGGGCCTACCGATTTGAATACAGCATGCATGCAGAATAAGATACCGTAGTTGTGGCAGTAGCGTTAGAAGCAGGGTGTGGTCAAGTTGTATGAATTACAACAGGGCTATTTGTTGACTTTCACGCAACTTTTCTCAGCCTCTCGAGTGGATCTCTGGTCTGTGAGTTATGTAGACGCTAGAATTTTCTGAATTCTGACACTTCTGTTCTGAACTAATTGTAAGCCTTCAACAAGGCCTTCACTGCTCAAACTGCTTGGACAGACTGACAGACTAACCAGTCGATCACTGTACCCATGCTGCACGGGTACTTAAGAGCAGTAGCACCTTTGAGGGTGATGTCCTCCTTATAATTATTGTAGCATCTGCTTTGTGACTGAGTACCTCATCTCTCATCTGCATGGATGATCCTTCGTGTGGGTGACACACAGGAAGGTGATGTTGTGTGCCACTCTACGAGCAAGGAAAAACTGCTCCAAGTCTTCCAGGAGTCAGGAGTTTTGGCGTGGAAGGAGGGGAAGTGCCAGAGGATCAAAGGTTAGCACAGGAGGGGTGGGGCGGGCCCTGGGAATGAGGTTAGTTTGTGATAAGAAGCCCAGCTGCCGGTTCCCTTGGATCAAAATGAATGGCACTAGAGCTGTACCGATATTGCCATGTCAACATGACGTATTGCAATACATACATACGTAATAAGATGAAGGTCAGAGTGAGGAATGTATGAATAAGGTTACAATATAATGCATTGCTCTCAACCTGCTGCTGAATCCATGTTACCCTCTCTCAATAACCCCCCCCCCCCTCCCCCCCCCCCCCCCCCCCCCCCCCCCACCGATGTTCCCTCCTTTCCTAGCTAGCTACCACTGTTTCTGTGTCATAATAGTGTAGCCTCCCTAATGGGTGCCAGTTCTCTGCAGGTGACTCCAGCAGAGTACGCATCCAATACCTTGCCCACCAGAAATGTTTGTATAGGCACAAATGTGCGTACAAACAAATTTGTGGTCTCCATGTAATACGATTAGTAAAGTTGACTTCCTCCTTGAAAAGTTTGGACTGTTTAGACATGCAGACAATCATGTGCATGCATGTGTGCAGAAACAGCTGCTCATTCCAGGCCTCGCAAAAAAAGGAAAAAAAAGCTTTCCTGCGAACGGGCCTACAGTCATGCATTTTTCACTTGTGCAGGCATTCATTTGAGGTTTCGATCTGTTAATGATTATGTATGGTGTGTGTGTCATTGAAGGTGCCACAATCTGCATCATACAATGCAACTAGCTAAACGCAACTCTAGCAATCAATCAATCAAACTTTTTTGTCACCTGCCAGGAGCATGTACAGGACTTAACAATTTCCTCTTGTGACATGACTTCACTCCTTTCTGTGTGACTGTATGTATAGGACTTGAAGATTCCAATGAACTTTGCGACTATCTCCTTGAGAACTTGAAGGGTCCCACGGAAGACAGTCCCAAACTAGAGACTAATTTTGAGGCTGTAAAACTCTGCCTACCAGGCCAGCCAGCAATACACAGGTGGGACTGTGATGGTGTGAATGACTCCACAGTGGTACAAGTAGCTAGTGGTATGATAGCCCATCAGTGCTGCTATCTATAGTAAAGCTAGTCTTTTTCCCAAATGTTTGGAGAAGATCTGCAAAACTAAGCCGCTAGCCCCTCTCCGCCAGGCCAGTCAAGCAAGCGCGTGGCGAACGTGATCTAGTGCAATGTTTGTTAGACCCTCTCCGCGTGCACGTGTAACCGGCCTGGCGGGAGGGGCTAGTGGCTTGATTGACTATCCCTGTGCTTTAGTATGACTTGTATACAGAAGAGATGAATGCAGGATATTTCTTGGTCTGCAGCACCTGTCCAGAGGGATATTTCATGGGAAAGCTCCGACCCCAGGATCTGCAGCTTGTGTTGGCCCACTGGCATTACCGAGACCAAGAGAAGATTGAAGAGTACATTGGATCTGTGATCAAGAATCACCACAATGCTGCCGTGTTTCATATTGATGATCCTGCAAAACCTGTTGGCTGGGTGATGCAACATCCGTTTGGACAGCTGGGTCTTACATATGTCTCAGAGGAGCACAGAGGAAAGAAGTTGAGTCTACTAGCAAAGAGGGAAGTCTGCCGTCAGATCATCAAGGATGGTGACTTCCCCGAGTCATGTGTAGCTGCAAGCAATGCTGTTTCCATTCATCTGAACCAGCAGGCAGGATTCGTTGAAATAGGCAGAGGCAAGATGTTGACAGTTGGATTTAACAAGGAAAGCATGCATTAAATTTGCATATCGCTAACTTAGTGCTACTCACGTGACCCTCAACGAATGAGATGCCTCAGAATCAATCACATGACGGAGCATTAAATCTATTATCTAGATAATGCACACTTTTCAAAGATCAAAGGCTGTCTCGGGTCAGTGAGTTGCACTAAGTAGTTTAGATACCAGTTTGCAGTGCATTATGGGCTTTAGTGCACTCAGGCAATCTAGTTAACGGTCTCGGGCGGATAATGCACTCGCCTTCGGCTCGTGCATTATCTCGCCCTCGACCGTTAACTAGATTGCCCTCGTGCACTAAAACCCGTAACCAACGGCTAACTGGTATTTAAATATTGCTTAAAGACTGGAGTCACCTCCAAGCCTGTACTGTAAGAATGATGGGTTAGTTAGGGTTAGGGTCAGGGTTAGGGTTAGGGTTAGCCTCGTTCCCAGGCGCTCTTGGTAATTGAAATTCCTATTACCCAAGAGCGCCTGGGAACGAGGCTGTTTAATGCTTGAGCACTGCACCAGCGCTAGGCCTTGGTGAATTATGCTCAAAAATTGTCCAATTATGCTATACTCCAATTCTCTTGAACTGCTCTAATTATCTTCTATTATGCTCACATTATACCAGTTGATAATTGCATCAACAGCTCGACTAGAATGCTACTTAGCTATGATGTTTCTCAGAACTCGTGCAAGGTCAAACATCTAAGTCATCATGAAATAATACCACCACATTGGTTAGATCCTAGCATCACAGCAGCAGCTGCATTCTTCTTTACAAAATAGTACATGACTTGTCTCTGCTGAAAGGAGCATAATACTCTGCACGTCCCTCGATCCAATGGCAAGCAATTCTGGACCGTAGTCGTTCTCCATTAATAATTATTATGAAAGGTTGCTTTGCTACTCTGTCAAGATTAAAATTTAATAGTTTTCTCTTTGCTGAATGCAAGAGCGAATGCAATGTAACTATATGAAGTCCTCTGCCCGAAGCTTTCGTCTTTGCTTGAACTTTGACTCTTATACTAAGACTGCAGCCATAATTAATAACATTAAACTACATACTGACTTAGTCTCGTGGCCAGACCACACCGCCTCCCAGGGAATGGTCTGGGCACGAGACTAAGCCAGTATGCAGGGAGGGTGCTCTTGGCATGAGACTATACTCTTAGACAACTCTGTAACTGTAAATGTGCAATAAGGTAGGCAGTGCTGGTATTGTGTGAATGTTACTATATATAGTGCATGTTTAGGCTATATATAGGATCCAGGAGTGGCCTGAGGAATCAATTGTTGCTTAGCAACCTCAACTGCAGGTGGCAAGTTCACAAATGCCTACTAGTTATGCTTATATGCCGAAATGTACTTCCGTATTCAATTAACCAGTGAATCTGCTAATTGAAATCATCCCTGGTGCTGTTTATCTGCATGCATGGACACATCAATTAGTGTAAATGCCTCCATATCGATATCACATCAGAACAGCCAAAGAATGATGATGAATTCACTCTGTCTTGTGGGGGTTGACGATTAGCATGCACACACACACATAGCTACATGTACACGCACACTGTTATTTAGAATACAGTGATGATGAATTCACATCAGTCTTGGGGGATGTCGTCTTCGTCCTAGCCATGGCCAGTGATGATGTTGGAATTCACTGGATCACTAGCACATTGTGCTACTAGTACTAACACGCCGCAGTTATTGGAATCCAATACTTGAAAGGGATAGATATCGATGTTACTGACACAAATCATAGAATAATCATTGCATGAGTACGTACGTACAAAATTCAGGTTGCTATTATACAACCTGCATGGATATAATTATGAGATGTGGTAGTTGGGTGAGACTAGTCCTTTTCAGTGCCCATATAATACCAATTGCAGTATATAGAGCATCCCTCATCTATAGCTATGACAAAATGACCACTTCTGTGCAGCTCAGCTAGAAGGCTACTTGGCCCCCTTCGACCTCCTCCTTCCCCTCCCCCCTCCCCGCCCTCTTCTCCCTTTCCCCTCCTGGGGAATACAGCCTGCTTGGCGACTACACTTTCTCCACTACACAGCAGATGAAACTGCAATACAGCGTCTCCTTATTATGAGCAGCTTACCGTGACACACGATAATGGTCAAAGAACTACAATAGTAACTATAGCTACTACCGTTATACTAAGTCACTACAACTCACTCAATGTACAAAATAACTAAAAGGGGAAGTACACTGGTTTGTCTCAGCTTACGAAATAGTACAGGAGTCATCCCTTGGAGCTCGACGAGGTGGAGGAGGCCTGCGGCTTCTTTCGATTGAGCGGAGCGGCTCAATGAAATAGTTTTCCATCCAAGACTTCTTAAAGGTCATGATCTTCAGGATCCTTTTGCGCTGTCCACCAACAACGAGAGAATCCGTCACGAGCAAGTCGGTCTTGACAGCGCTCAACTCAAAGAACTCGTTACTAGAGTCTCCGCAGTCATCCGAGATCGGATGGAAGACTGTTCCGATAAGTTTATCGGGGCTGAGAGCAAGACAGAGTGCCAACAGCTGAGCCTCCTCATCGCTGGAAAGGCTTGCGTAGTTTTGGTAGTCCTTCAGACGTCTGATGGTGGAGCTCTCATCAGCCTCAACGCAACAACAGACACAGTTGATGTAGTACATCAGTTTGGCAGTGGGATCGTTGGGGACAGTGCAACTCTGCCCTGTCTTCTTCATTGTGATCTGCGTCCTTCCCATCATGGCAGCCATGACTAGGTATACGTAGCAAACAACACCTGACTTTAATATAATATCACCAACACTATAGTACACTACATGTCAGGGGCGGCAGCGGCATAGAAAAAGTGGTATATATACGGCCCAAAATCGTAGCGCACCGCGGAAGGCCTAGGCGGGCGCTCTGCGTCTGGCCGCAGAGGCGCGAAGCGCCGATTTTAAAAGTTCACTTACATGTAGTTCACTTAGTTAATAATATCATGTTTGTCCTGTTGTCCTTTATTGTCCGTATTTTTTCTCCTATTGTCTGGGTATGCATTACTATCAGTGACTGCTAATTGTGTATCCTATGCTGACGCATAAACTTTCATATTATTTTTCTTATTACTTTTTTGTCATGTGTACGTATAGCTACTAACTACGCAACTAAATTAACCTACACAAATCATTTTGTTAGTATGAGGTTCTATGCTGGCTGTACTGTTATAGAATTGTTCCAGTTCAGCAAACAACTCACAGCTTACAAATGTGTAGCTACTTGTAACGTGCAAATGTGGGTGGTTGAAGTAAAAACTGTACCGGCCTGACCAATTGTATGGAGAGGTGGGCAGGTGGTATTGTGGCAGACTCCCAGCTGGTGGCAAATTCACAAATGCCTACTTAGTTATGCATTTTACCTTATATGAGTATTAAATTATACTTTCATATTTGTATAACCAGTGAATCCGATAATTAAAATCATCCATGGTGTCAGCTGTCTGCATTTACAGAATAACACACGAGTCATTCCGGCTTCTTTCGATTGAGCGGAGCGGCTCAATAAAATATTTTTCCATCCAAGACTGCTCTGAAACCATCACGTTTTTTCCTCATAAGTTTATGAGTGCAGAGCAAAGCAAAGGCACAACCACACAATTAACGACTAAATCCTAATAGCTATGAAGGCTAACCCATAGACATCATAGATCTACGAATCAGATGGCTATTAACAAGAAGTGCCATGGGCACAAAAGAAAGCTAAACTTATACCAAGTACTCAATGTCAATGTCCTAGCTATAGCTTTTTTTGCAGGGTAGACATTTTTCACAAGTACACAATTAATCTTATATGCACAAACTATTTCGGGGTCTAACTGTACTTGCAAACAACTACAGCTACAAATGTGTATATACCCCTGTAATGTGCAAAATAGTCCTTACCAATAGAAGAGGTGGGCAGGTGCTGCAAACGTTACTATAAATAAATATAGTGCCGGCATGTGAGTGGCCTGAGACCATGCACAGCTGGGGGTGGGGGGGTCATGCATGGCCAACCTTTCTCTAATTAGCACACGCACCACACACACACACATACTCTGACTATCTGACTAATGTGCTGTAGCTGTTCATACAAAGCGATCTCGGGTTCCTGGTGACGGAACCACCCACGTCTTCCAGGTGCATGGGCATGAGGAATGTGTTTTAGCGTGCGTGGTGGTTTCACATGACAATTGTACTGTGTTCGTGTTGGTAGATGTAGTGTTAGCCCATTCTATGCATGCCATGGCCTGGGAATGAGGGTATACATGTTTGTATGTGTGTGAAATTGATTGTGATGGCTACGTCGCTACTACATCTTCCTCCCTCACTTCCACGTCCCTTCTCCCACCCTGCTTCCACCCATTCCCCCCCCCCCCCCCCCCCCCCCCCCCCCCCCCCATTTCCCCTACTGGGGAATACCAGCATGCTTGGCCAGTACACTTTCTCCACTACACTTTCTCCACTACACTCACTCCATTTCACAGCAGATAAAACTGCAATACAGCTGCTGTCCTCTCTGTTCTTGTTATAAACAGACTAGCTAATGCACGAACGCAGAACTACAATAGCAGTGTAGCTAGTAGCTACTACAGTTATTGCTATAGCTACAAAGTCACTACAAATTCATGATCACTCAATGTCTATTATAAACTGACTATAGTCTGTGTCTCCATTTACAAAATAGTACACGAGTCATTCCTTGGAGCTCGACGAGGTGGAGGCCTACGGCTTCTTTCAATTGAGCGGAGCGGCTCGATGAAATTGTTTTCCATCCAAACCTTCTTAAACAGCATGATCTTCACTATCCGCTTTCGCTGTCCACCAACGACAAGGGAATCTGTCACGAGCAAGTTGGTCTTGACAGCACTCAACTCAAGGAACTGGTTACTAAGCTCTCCGCAGTTGTCCGAGGGATGGAAGATTGTTCCGATAAGTTTATCGGGGCTGAGAGCAAGACAGAGTGCCAACAGCTGGGCCTCCTCATCGCTGGAAAGGCTTGCGTAGTTTTGGTAGTCTCTCAGACGTTTGATGGTAGAGCTCTCATCGGCCTCAACGCAAGTACAGACACAGTCAATGTAATACATCAGTTTAGCTACGGGATTGCCGGGGACAGTGACCCTATACGTTGTGTCCTTCACTCTGATCTGTGTCCTTTCCATGATGGCAGCCATGACTATAAGTAGCAACTATAAGAGAAACAAACTAGTATCAATAACACCATGCAGTACAGTACATGTAACTGAACGGAAATTCCGGGGGCTGGGAATGTAAATTATGGGGGCTGGGAATGAAATTATGGGGGCTGGGAATGAAATTATGGGGGCTGGGAATGTACTAGCTAGTCTCGTGCCCAGACCCTCCCGAAACGCGGAAAGAGGGTCTGGTGTTCTGAGCGACATTTCATGGGGCGTGGTCGCTCTCGGATTTTAAAGCTCGAATCAGATTGCAGAACGCGAATGACGTAGTCGATCAGCGTAATTAAGTAGGTACGGTATACATGTATTGTAACAGTGCAGTGTAGCTAGTACGGACGGTATGTCAGTGAAATGGATACGACAGGCCTATCGAAGAGCAAGCTGAAGCAGTAAGCCAAATCGATTGTCTTGCTGACTGGTGTGGGGAAATCTCTGTTTCATGACCCTTCCACTCATCTTTGACAACCTCAGATAGAATTCTGTACCAGCGCAAGGCAACTGTACGTTGTTGTTAGCCCTTTGGTGTCCCTCGTGAAGGACCAAATGCGCTGCTACGGTACGTTTATAAGAATAGTGATAGGTGCGCTTTCATTGGAGTGGACATGCAGAATGCAATAATTACATTCTTTACGCCGTATAGGATGCAGTTTTCCATAAATTCACTGTCAGCATCTTAGATGACAAATCAGAGGGTATCCTTTGGGTTCTGCTACTAGACCAAACCTCCAACCAGTCTATCTCATTGTGTGTTTGCTACTTACCTCCCAGTAACTCGTCTAGAGGTGACATTTCATTAGAATTCTTCAATAATCTAAGACTCCATGTTTCAAAGTATCAAGACTCAGGTTTGCTGTGCATTTGTGGTGATTTTAATGCTCGTATAGGATCATTAGTGGATACTGATATTGAGTTTGTCCCTGATTCTCTACCTAACCGAGTAATTGTAGATACTGCTGCCCCTAACACTCATGGAAAAGAGCTCATTGACTTCCTCAGAGATGTGGGGATGGTCGTCCTCAATGGCAGAGGACCCAGTAGCAATGATTCTTTTACCTACATCGGCACTAATGGGTCCTCAGTAGTTGACTTCTGCCTCGTCCCTATTGAACAGTGGCACCTCTTTGAGCATTTCTCAGTTCTTCCCCCCCTTGAAGCTTCTCACAGATTTCATATTCGTAGCCTTCCTGACCACTCTGTTATCCAATGGTGCATTAGAATAGATTGCTCCCCCATCAATACCCCAAAACCTACTGCCTCAAATCTAAAGCATAAGTTCAAAATCCCACATAGTTACATGCAGTCTGAACTCACATCTAGCAGAATACAGAATATTATTGAAAACATCAACCCCAACTCTATACAGGAGTCCTATAAGGACACTTGTGACCTGATATTCTCTGAATTGATCCACTCTAAGCCCTCCCAACCTAACAAATGCTGCCACCCTTGGTGGAACCCCGGTCTTAATCTCCTCAAACAGAGCTTACGCCAAAGCCAAAAAGCATGGTTAAAGCAAAAGGGCAATGCCCATTTAAAACTTGCCTACCAATCCTTACAGAGAACGTTTGACAAGGCTATAAAGAAAGCGAAAGCGGAGCACAGGAAATACAAGCAAATACAACTACTCCAGCAAGCTAAGCACGACTCCAAAAGCTTCTGGAGAAGTTTCAAACAACTAGGTATACACTCGGAAAGAATATCAATCCCTAGTCAAGTCATTGATGCCAAAGGAGCAGTGGTATCCGAACCAAACACTTTGTTACATGTATGGGAAAATTACTTCAGTTCACTTTACAACCAACGTTCCCTACCTGGTATTCCCAACAGCCTCCTACCTGGTATTCCCCTCACCAATATTTCATACTGCCAGGAACTCAATATACCCATTTCACTTGCTGAAGTAGAACTAGCTGTATCTGGACTCAATCCTAATAAGGCCCCTGGGCTTGATAGGATCCAAGGTTCACACCTAAACCACCCTGCTCTGTCCCCACTACTGCATACATTATTCTCAGTCTGTTTTGACTCAGCAATAATACCCTCCGAATGGTGCTCTGCACTAATCCACCCCATCTTGAAACCAAATACACCTGACCCTAGAAACCCTGCTAACTACAGAGGTATTGCTCTCCAAAGTGTTGTCCTCAAAGTCTTTTGTAAAGTTCTCAATGCTAGGCTTTCCGATTGGTCTGAGACGAATTGCATCCTGTCAGATGAGCAGAATGGTTTTAGACCTGACCGTTCCTGTTTGGACCATCTCTTTGTCATTTACAGTGTTATTGGAGCTAGAAAATTGAATAAGCTACCCACGTTTGTTGCCTTTATAGACCTTAAAAAAGCCTTTGGCAGTGTAGATAGAGACCTCTTGTGGTACAGGCTATGCCATTATGGAATTGGTGAGAAATTCTTAGACCTACTCAAATCCCTATATAGAAGTACTGAGTACATTGTTAGGATCAACGATACCACCTCCGAACCAATCCCTGTAACTTCTGGTGTTAACCCTTTAAGCCCTATTGACGCATAAATGCGTCATTTAGACCCTATGCACATGTAGGGCTTCTCATCAGTCCAAAAAGAGACCAAAAAGGCATCAGAGGGCCTAGGGACGACTTTCAGGCACGAACTCAAAAATTTGGTCAGATTTCGGCGCGCCTCCCCCACTAAACGTACAAGCGGGGGGGTTTCGAAGGGGGGGCGGCAGCCCCCCCTTCGGCCTGTCGTGGGCGTCTTTTGATTTTAATGAGATTCATTGACCCGAGAATTTTTGATTCTAATGATATTCATAGACCCCACCCAGGGCCTCAAGAAAACCTGCAAATTGGTGGTGTAAGGTGTGCCATCAGTCAGATCTGGCCCAAGTTTAGGGAAATGCTGGGCGAAAATCCGGCTGACATCGACCTTTGACCTCCGATTGCTGGGCTTGTGGGCGGTCATGAATATCATTAACGGTATTGCCAGAGAGGTCTCTCCATGTGTGCGGGCCCCACCAAGTTTGGCCGCTGAGGAGCGAATGCTGTGGGAGAGGAGTACCTACGAAAGTGGTGTGCGCTGAATGCATGAAAATGTGTTGTCTTGGTGGGAAGAATTCGGTGGTTAAAGGGTTAAACAGGGCTGTCTGCTTTCCCCAACTTTGTTCAACCTCTTCATCAATGGCCTAATTGAAGAGATAAAGAAGCTTGGCTTAGGAGTAAAGTGTGGCGAAATCATCCTAGCCCTCCTCGTGTTTGCTGATGACATTGCCCTCATGGCTGAAACGGAAGAGGACCTCCAGCGCATGCTCAATGCACTTGACTCCTGGTGTGGATGTTGGCTACTCCACATAAATATTAGCAAAACAAAAATTGTTCACTTCAGGCAGAAGTCCCAGCCTAGAACCTCTTTTGAATTCAAATGCGGCCCTTCAAAGATAGAAGTTGTACCTTCATACAAATACCTTGGAATCTGGCTTGATGAACACCTGGATTTCCAAAGCTGTGCTACTGCACTTACTGATTCTGCTAGGAAAGCTTTGGGTCTCCTTATATCCAAATCAAAGCAATTTGGTAATTTCCCATTTGAAGCCTTCAGCTCACTATATGAATCACTAGTAATACCTAGGATGGACTATGGGGCGGGTGTCTGGGGCTTCAAAACCTTCCCCAAGTTTCAAACCCTTCAGAACAAGGCAATTAGACACATAATGGGTGTTGGTAAAAATTGTCCAGTGGATCTCCTGGAGGGTGACTCGGGATGGATCCCAGTCTCGTGTAGACACCAGTTTGAGAGGCTTAAACTTTGGTACCGCCTCGCTACAATGGATGGTAGTCGGCTTACTAAAAAGATTTTTAACTGGTCATTAGCACTAGCCAATAAGGGCAAATCCTCCTGGTGTTTCCATGTTAAGAAGTTACTTACCCACATTAACCTTGGCCATTTAAACCCAGACAATGTAACAAGCCTATCTGCTAGGGAGTTTCAAACCATAATCATTGCTAAGCTTACTGATAGGGCTAATTGTAACTGGAAAGTGCGTATCTGGAATCCAAATGCCTATAGTACTGACTCAGGGGGTAGGTTACATAACTATAGGATAATAAAACAAAATCCCGGACCTGAGAGCTACATGCGTAATATCCTCTGCAAGGGACACCGGTGGGTCATGGCTGCCCTCCGTGGGGGTTGCCTCCCACTTCATGTCGAGACTGGTCGCTACCGAGCTCCAAAGACCCCATACCACCTCCGGACTTGCAAATTATGTCTGCTAAATTCTGTGGAAACTGAATTCCATTTCGTAATGGAGTGCCCTGCTCTAGAAGATCTGAGATATCACTTTTTAAGCTGTTTATCTTATTTGGATGATTCATTTACCCCCCTCCCCCTTATCGACAAATTTAAATATATTCTTTGTGCGACTATTACACTCCTGGTAGGGGAAAAATTGTGCCGCGTAATGTTACACTCCTGGTATAGGAAAAATTGTGCCGCGTAAATAAATAATTAATTAATTAAGGTTACGGGATCCCTGCGCGCGGATACGCGCACCGTATACTTAATTAAGCGCTATTTCATAGTTTTTTTGTCGCCAAAAATAAAGCCGTGTGATCCGACCTGGACTTGGAAGACCGTATTGAAATAGGCACGAACAGTATAGAAAGGGCCGGACGAAGCGTTTTTGTAAATACTGATGACCGTTCCGAAGTTATACGACGCTGTATTCCAAAGAGGGGAGTCAAGATGGCGGTTATTCACACTCAAGGGTCGTTCTTTCGAGGACTGCTCAACCTAGCCACAAAACGCTTACGTCCCGCCCTAGAGCTTCCTATGGCGTGTCTCCCAACGGTAGAATCGAGTTGCTCGCGGTCTTCGCACTGGAGATTTTTGGCGAATAGTTTGCTGGAACTGATTTAACCAGCGTACAACAGCTACAGTGTGAGCTACTGTAATGATGATTAGTCTGCATGTTGACTACCCTCCTTGCTTTGCGTCGAGTAAGTTTGATTTCACTAGCTTCATTTTTGTGGGAGAAAAATAGGCTTGAACAAATTGTCTGGCCACGCCAATCGCGCGACGAGCCCGTAACCTTAATGAATGTAAATAATAAACGTTTGACTACTTCGGAATGGCCTACAAAGATTCTGACTACACCGTCGTGATCGCTATGATGCAGTGACACAACCACAAAATAATTGTGCTGAAACTCACCTTGGTGGCGGAGATACAAGCGCTTTTGTCGTGCCGTCGGCCACCATTGCTCGATCGCTCTCTTCGACGTTGGTTGCCAGTACAGTCTTACGAAGCCCCCACAAAGATTCTGGCCACACGGCCGTGATCAATGTCGTTCACTGACGCTTACATGCCGAAACTCACCGTGCTGGCTAAGTTGTGAGTGCTGTAATAATGTCTTGTCTTCCTTTTAGTCGTCATTGCTCGCGATCGACTGAGCGTGGTTGCCACGTGGCATGTGCGTTAATTGGAACGAATTGCAATACCGTTCGCGCTACGGCGAGGGGTTGCAACGCGGCTATTATTCGGTATCTCTAAGTCATTTCTGATCTTCCCTATATATATTATAGCTATCATGGTACTCATGTGATAATTGGAACGAACTGCCACGCTTAGCCTGTGCTACCGTTTAACCGCGACTACCAGGAGTGCGGTTGCCCCTCGTAATTAATCTAATTACACTCCTGGTATAGGAAAAATTGTGCCGCGTAATATTACACTCCTGGTATAGGAAAAATTGTGCCGCGTAATATAATATAATATAATATAATATAATATAATGTAATCATTGAAACGTTTGACTATTTCGGAATGGCGCACAGAGATTCTGACTACACCGTCGTGATCGCTATGATGCAGTGACACAAAATCAAAATAATTGTGCTGAAACTCACCTTGGTGGTAGAGATATGAACGCTTTTGTCTCGCCGTGGCCGCCATTGCTCGAGCGCTCTCTCCGACTTCCGGTGGCAGTACCGTTCTTAGGAAAGGCACACGAAGACTCTGACCACACAGCCGTGATCGCTGTCGTTCACTGACGCTTACATGCCAATACTCACCGTGCTGGCTGAGTTGTGAGTGCTGTCTTGTCTCCCTTTTGGTCGCCATTCATGCCATTGCTCGCGATCGACTCAGCCACGTGGCATGTGCGTTAATTGGAACGAATTGCAATAATTAGCTTCGCTACGGCGAGGCAACCGCGGCGTTGCAACGGCTACCAGGAGTGCGGTTGCCCCTCGCTAATAATGCAAATATAAACAAATAAAAAACCTCCCAGCCTGCAGGAAGGACCTACAAAGGTTCTGACTAAATCTTCATGATCACTATCGTGCAGTGACCCAACTGTACAATTTTGTTGCTGAAATTCATCTTGGTAGTGGAGTTGTGAGTGCTTTTGTCTTCCCTTCAGCTGCCATTGCTCGAGTGCTCTCTTCAACTTTCAAAGTTTCATTGCCACAAAGACTATGACCACCCAGCGAGTTGCAACCGGTTGCATCGCGGCTACCAGGAGTGCGGTTGCCCCTCGTAATATAATATAATATAATGTAATAATTGAAACGTTTGACTATTTCGGAATGGCGTACAGAGATTCTGACTACACCGTCGTGATCGCTATGATGCAGTGACACAAAATCAAAATAATTGTGCTGAAACTCACCTTGGTGGTAGAGATATGAACGCTTTTGTCTCGCCGTGGCCGCCATTGCTCGAGCGCTCTCTCCGACTTCCGGTGGCAGTACCGTTCTTAGGAAAGGCACACGAAGATTCTGACCACACAGCCGTGATCGCTGTCGTTCACTGACGCTTACATGCCAATACTCACCGTGCTGGCTGAGTTGTGAGTGCTGTCTTGTCTCCCTTTTGGTCGCCATTGCTCGCGATCGACTGAGCCACGTGGCATGTGCGTTAATTGGAACGAATTGCATTAATTAGCTTCGCTACGGCGAGGCAACCGCGGCGTTGCAACGGCTACCAGGAGTGCGGTTGCCCCTCGTTACACTCCTGGTAGGGGAAAAATTGTGCCGCGTAAATAATCTAATTAATGTAAATAACGTTTGAGGGCTAGGAATGGCGTACAGAGATTCTGACTACACCGTCGTGATCGTTATCATGCAGTGACACAAAATCAAAATAATTGTGCTGAAACTCACCTTGGTGGTGGAGATATGAGCGCTTTTGTCTCGCCGTGGCCGCCATTCCTCGAGCGCTCTCTTCGACTTCCGGTGGCAGTACCGTTCTTAGGAAAGGCACACGAAGATTCTGACCACACGCCCGTGATCGCTGTCGTTCACTGACGCTTGCATGCCAAAACTCACCGTGCTGGGGAATTTGCGAGTGCTGTAATAATGTCTTGTCTTCCTTTTGGTCGCCATTGCTCGCGATCGACTGAGCGTGGGTGCCACGTGGCATGTGCGTTAATTGGAACGTACTGCGCTACGCAACCGGAGTTGCCACCGCGGCTACACGTACTTTATGAATGGGTACTCGAGAGCACTCTAAACTGTATATAGCTATCATGGTACTCACTTGATGTGTGATAATTGGAACGAACTGACACACTTAGCCTGAGCTACCGTTTAACCGCGGCTACCAGGAGTGCGGTTGCCCCTCGTTACACTCCTGGTATAGGAAAAATTGTGCCGCGTAAATAATTAAATAATCTAAATAATCTAAATAATTAAATAATCAAACCTCACAGCACGCAGAAAAGGTCTAAAGAGATTCTGACTACACCATCGTGATCGCTATCATGGAGTGACACAACCACACAATAATTGTGGCGAAACTCACCTTGGTGATGGAGATACAATCGCTTTTGTCGTGCCGTCGGCCGCCATTGCTCGATCGTTCTCTTCGACGTTGGTTGCCAGTACAGTCATACGAGGGCCCACAAAGATTCTGACCACACAGCCGTAATCGCTGTTGTTCACTGACGGTTACATACCGAAAATCACCGTGCTGGCAAGGTTGTAAGTGCTGTTATAAGTTCGTGTCTTCCCTTTGGTCGCCATTGCTAGCGTTCGACTGAGCGTGGTTGCCACGTGGCATGTGCGTTAATTGGAACGAATTGCAATAATTAGCTTGCGCTACTGCGAGGCAACCGCGCGAGTTGCAACGGCTACCAGGAGTGCGGTTGCCCCTCGTCAACAAAGCAGAAATAAACATATTAAATAATGTTTGAGTACTTAGGCTTGGCCTACAGAAATTCTGACTACACCACCGTGATCACTATCATGCACTGACCTGAATGTAAAAAGTTGGTGTTGAAACTCACCTTGGTGGTGGAGATATGAGCCTGGGGCGTTTTTAGGAAAGGTTCAGACCACACGGCCGTGATCGCTGTCGTTCACTGACGCCATAACTCACCGTGCTGGCAGTTGTGAGTTGCAATACCTAGCTTGCGCTACCAGTGAGTTGCAACCGGTGGATCGCGGCTACCAGGAGTGCGGTTGCCCCTCGTTACACTCCTGGTATAGAGAAAATTGTGCCGCGTAATGTAAATAATCTAATAAACGTTTGACTATTTCCAAATGGCCTACAAAGATTCTGACTACACCGTCGTGATCGCTATGATGCAGTGACACAAAATCAAAATAATTGTGCTGAAACTCACTTTGGTGGTAGAGATATGAACGCTTTTGTCTCGCCGTTGGCCGCCATTGCGAGCGCTCTCTCGACTTCCGGTGGCAGTACCGTTCTTAGGAAAGGCACACGAAGATTCTGACCACACGGCCGTGATCGCTGTCGTTCACTGACGCTTACATGCCAAAACTCACCGTGCTGGCGAAGTTGTGAGCGCTGTAATAGTTTCTTGTCTTCTCCTTAGGCCGCCATTGCTGACTCAGCACAATCGATCGGCGTTGACCTCACGTGGCATGTGCGTTAATTGGAATGAGTTGCAATACCTAGCTTGCGCTACCGTCGCAACGGTTGCAACGCGGCTACCAGGAGTGCGGTTGCCCCTCGTTACACTCCTGGTATAGGAAAAATTGTGCCGCGTAATGTAATTAATTAATTAAATAATGTAAATAACGTTTGACTACTTCGGAATGGGCTACAAAGATTCTGACTACACCGTCGTGATCGCTATGATGCAGTGACACAAAATCAAAATAATTGTGCTGAAACTCACCTTGGTGGTAGAGATATGAACGCTTTTGTCTCGCCGTTGGCCGCCATTGCTCGAGCGCTCTCTTCGACTTCCGGTGGCAGTACCGTTCTTTGGAAAGGCACACGAAGATTCTGACCACATGGCCGTGATCGCTGTCGTTCACTGACGCTTACATGCCAAAACTCACCGTGCTGGCTAAGTTGTGAGTGCTGTAATAATGTCTTGTCGTCCTTTTGGTCGCCATTGCTCGCGATCGACTGAGCGTGGTTGCCACGTGGCCTGTGCGTTAATTGGAACGAATTGCAATATTTAGCTTCGGCGCTACGGCGAGTCGCAACCGGGGTTGCAACGCGGCTACCAGGAGTGCGGTTGCCCCTCGTAATATAATATAATATAATGTAATCATTGAAACGTTTGACTATTTCGGAATGGCGTACAGAGATTCTGATAACACCGTCGTGATCGCTATGATGCAGTGACACAAAATCAAAATAATTGTGCTGAAACTCACCTTGGTGGTAGAGATATGAACGCTTTTGTCTCGCCGTGGCCGCCATTGCTCGAGCGCTCTCTCCGACTTCCGGTGGCAGTACCGTTCTTAGGAAAGGCTCACGAAGATTCTGACCACACAGCCGTGATTGCTGTCGTTCACTGACGCTTACATGCCAATACTCACCGTGCTGGCTGAGTTGTGAGTGCTGTCTTGTCTTCCTTTTGGTCGCCATTGCTCGCGATCGACTGAGCCACGTGGCATGTGCGTTAATTGGAACGAATTGCTTCGCTACGGCGAGGCGACCGCGGCGTTGCAACGGCTACCAGGAGTGCGGTTGCCCCTCGTTACACTCCTGGTATAGGAAAAATTGTGCCGCGTAAATAATCTAATTAAATAATCAAACCTCACAGCACGCAGGAAAGGTCTACAGAGATTCTGACTACACCATCGTGATCGCTATCATGCAGTGACACAACCACACAATAATTGTGGCGAAACTCACCTTGGTGATGGAGATACAATCGCTTTTGTCTTGCCGTCGGCCGCCATTGCTCGATCGTTCTCTTCGACGTTGGTTGCCAGTACAGTCATACGAAGGGCCCACAAAGATTCTGACCACACAGCCGTAATCGCTGTTTTACACTGACGGTTACATACCGAAACTCACCGTGCTGGCAAGGTTGTAAGTGCTGTTATATTATTTCGTGTCTTCCCTTTGGTCGCCATTGCTAGCGTTCGACTGAGCGTGGTTGCCACGTGGCATGTGCGTTAATTGGAACGAATTGCAATAATGAGCTTGCGCTACTGCGAGGTAACCGCGGAGTTGCAACGGCTACCAGGAGTGCGGTTGCCCCTCGCTAATAAAGCAAATATAAACAAATAAAAAACCTCCCAGTCCGCAGGAAGGACCTACAAAGGTTCTGACTAAATCTTCATGATCACTATCGTGCAGTGACCCAACCGTACAATTTTGTTGCTGAAATTCATCTTGGTAGTGGAGTTGTGAGTGCTTTTGTCTTCCCTTCAGCCGCCATTGCTCGAGCGCTCTCTTCAACTTTCAAAGTTACATTGCCACAAAGACTACGACCACACAGCGAGTTGCAACCGGTTGCATCGCGGCTACCAGGAGTGCGGTCGCCCCTCGTTACACTCCTGGTATAGGAAAAATTGTGCCGCGTAAATAATTAAATAATCTAAATAATCTAAATAATTAAATAATCAAACCTCACAGCACGCAGGAAAGGTCTAAAGAGATTCTGACTACACCATCGTGATCGCTATCATGCAGTGACACAACCACACAATAATTGTGGCGAAACTCACCTTGGTGATGGAGATACAATCGCTTTTGTCGTGCCGTCGGCCGCCATTGCTCGATCGTTCTCTTCGACGTTGGTTGCCAGTACAGTCATACGAAGGGCCCACAAAGATTCTGACCACACAGCCGTAATCGCTGTTGTTCACTGACGGTTACATACCGAAACTCACCGTGCTGGCAAGGTTGTAAGTGCTGTTATAATTTCGTGTCTTCCCTTTGGTCGCCATTGCTAGCGTTCGACTGAGCGTGGTTGCCACGTGGCATGTGCGTTACTTGGAACGAATTGCAATAATTAGCTTGCGCTACTGCGAGGTAACCGCGGAGTTGAAACGGCTACCAGGAGTGCGGTTGCCCCTCGCTAATAATGCAAATATAAACAAATAAAAAACCTCCCAGCCCGCAGGAAGGACCTACAAAGGTTCTGACTAAATCTTCATGATCACTATCGTGCAGTGACCCAACCGTACAATTTTGTTGCTGAAATTCATCTTGGTAGTGGAGTTGTGAGTGCTTTGTCTTCCCTTCAGCCGCCATTGCTCGAGCACTCTCTTCAACTTTCAAAGTTTCATTGCCACAAAGACTATGACCATCCAGCGAGTTGCAACCGGTTGCATCGCGGCTACCAGGAGTGCGGTTGCCCCTCGTTAATCTAATTAATTAATCTAAATAATAAACGTTTGACTATTTCCGAATGGCCTACAAAGATTCTGACTACACCGTCGTGATCGCTATGATGCAGTGACACAAAATCAAAATAATTGTGCTGAAACTCACCTTGGTGGTAGAGATATGAACGCTTTTGTCTCGCCGTTGGCCACCATTGCTCGAGCGCTGTCTTCGACTTCCGGTGGCAGTACCGTTCTTAGCAAAGGCACACGAAGATTCTGACCACACGGCCGTGATCGCTGTCGTTCACTGACGCTTACATGCCAAAACTCACCGTGCTGGCGAAGTTGTGAGCGCTGTAACAGTTTCTTGTCTTCGCCTTGGGCCGCCATTGCTGACTCAGCTCAATCGATCGACGTTGACGTCGCGTGGCATGTGCGTTAATTGGGGCGAGCGTGAGCGAGCCCCACATAGACGAGTTTGATGTGAATTTTCTTTATTTCTATATTTCTACGAGGGGCAACCGCACTCCTGGTAGCCGTTTGCAACGCCGGCTGCGACTCGCCGTAGCGCAAGCTAGTATCGCAGTTATTCCCAATTAACGCACATGCCACGTGGCAACCACGCTCAGTCGATCGCTAGCAATGGCGACCAAAGGGAAGACACGAAATTATAACAGCACTTACAACTTTGCCAGCACGGTGAGTTTTGGCATGTAAGCGTCAGTGAACAACAGCGATCACGGCCGTGTGGTCAGAATCTTTGTGTGCCTTCCTATGAACGGTACTGCCACCGGAAGTCGATGAGAGCGATCGAGCAATGGCGGCCGACGGCACGACAAAAGCGCTTGTATCTTTACCACCAAGGTGAGTTTCAGCACAATTATTATGCGTTTGTCTAACTGCATGATAGCGATCACGACGGTGTAGTCAGAATCTCTGTAGACCTTTCCTGCGTGCTGTGAGGTTTGATTAGGTTATTTATTTATTGGGGCGAGCGTGAGCGAGCCCCACATAGACGAGTTTGCTTCGAATTTTCTATATATGTTTATATATATATATATATATATCTGTCGTACGTCGTGCCGTAAATCACTTCCTGCTCGTATTTTGCGTGTTCTTGCATCATGCGTTATTTCCAAACTGAGTTCTCGTGCGTTGATATCGCGGAGACTGTCAACTGAGACGCGAACTCTGAACAGTCTACCTCAACAAGGCCTTGCATGCATGGAGACTATAGCGGGGCGGTGAGTGGCTAAAGCATTTCATGAAGACGGATGAACCATGGTACCATGAACAGTCTAACCAGGCTCTGTAGCTACCTTCTCGCCTGTGGTGACAACAAACTGGACGAAGTCCGCACTTAGCTAGCTAGCTAGCTAGCTACCTATTCACCGACCTCAGACCGGTACATGTCCTGCAGAACACATGCCATTGTCACATGGTGTACTAGCAGCATGCATATAGGCCCCTGTGTTGTGCACGTGTGTCATATTACGATTTCTGTCATCTCTGTCGTGCAACATTGGATGGGCTGCATTGGCAGGGGACATTAAAATTTGACTGACTGTGCATGCAAATAAGTACTCGTTCTGCATTGTACTCGCTCACGCTCGCCCCACAATGCCATGCATTCTCCTAGTTTATTTACGCGGCACAATTTTTCCCCTACCAGGAGTGTAATATATATATATATCGTACGTCGTGCCGTAAATCACTTCCTGCTCGTATTTTGCGTGTTCTTGCGTCATGCGTTATTTCCAAACTGAGTTCACTTCCTGCTCGTGCGTTGATATCGTCCAACTGAGACGCGAACTATGAACAGTCTACCTCAACAAGGCCTTGCAAGGATGGAGACTATAGTGGGGCGGTGAGTGGCTAAAGCATTTCATGAAGACGGGGAGAGCGCTTCAGTGAGACCAAGGGAGGTGATCCTCCTTGAACTCACAATCCCCTATAACTCGCCGGAGTCCCTTTCAAATGCTAAGCCATGCAACTGCTCAGAGGATGGGAAGTTGACTGCCCTGCACACGGTAACACTAAACTCACTGTGACCAGTCATGACAGATCTGGCATCAGCAGAGAACGAGGAAGTCATCCTCGGTGGCAACAACAGAGACAGAGACCGCTCCTGGACCTACCTGCCAGACTGCTTCAACGCTGTGAAGTGCATGCACGAGTGTCATAACTTCTGGTGTGATCTGTGTCGTTAAGTTGTGTTATGCTCCCCGTCAGACTCACATTCTGATGACATGCACATGCAACTGCTCCATGCACATTCAGCACAATGTCATGCAACTGTTCCATGCAAATTCAGCACCTGCATGTACTCGCTCACGCTCGCCCCACAATGTCCTGCATTCCCCTAGTTAGAATGAGTTGGTATACCTAGCTTGCGCTACCGTCGAGCGGTCCGGTTGCAACGCGGCTACCAGGAGTGCGGTTGCCCCTCGAACATAGTGGTATAATAAGTAAAAATCTATATAGCTAACATGTATAAAGCTAGATGTAGGCTATTAAATATTTAATCGGTTTGTAAATTGTTACCAATTTTTGTACTAGTCTAGTGACTCATAGGCCTAATCAGGCCGGGCATTTTGTTATGCGTGCCACTCAAATAAAATATTTCATTCATTCATTCATTCATTTATAGCCCCGCCCCATGCGCCAAGAAATGTCGCTCAGAACACCAGACCCTCTTTCCGCGTTTCGGGAGGGTCTGGGCACGAGACTATGTACTAGCTAGTAGGCTAAGTCTGACCTTTAAGGGTTGGTGCAAAACCTGGACTCTGGACTCTGGACTGGACCGTGGACTGGACTCTGGACTGCATTTTGGACTGGATTTTGGACTGGATATTGGACTTGACTTAGTACGCATGGCCCTGAAGGCATGTCAGAGGTCGCTATATCTCTGTCTCAGTGGATGCCTATGGGAACCTAAGTGGGGACGACGACGTGGAGTAGCTACCCTGAGATCTGCTGGTGGAGGCTGGGGCTCTATCCTACAGGATTATTTCTGCTGGAGCAAAATTAATATCGGCAATCTGGTCGTTCCTGGCATGCAGAACAGAGTGTGTGCCGTCGATTGTTATGCAGTTTGCTGTCTGGGTGAGCTACCAGACTGATTTCGTGTCTGTGATGACGACATTGTGTGTTAAGTTCTCTGCTGACGATGGGCTCTATCCTACGGGATTATTTCTACGGATATCAGACAATATCAGAACCCTGGTCACTTGATGGAAGTGGAACAGAGCGTGCTAGCTGTTGAGCTTGAACCAACTGATCATGTGTGTGTGTTGTATTTGTTGTGGACCAGCTTGGTCTTCTGTATGCCTTCTGGGCCATGAATGATTGAGTCCAATATCCAGTCCAAAATCCAGTCCAGAGTCCAGTCTACGGTCCAGTCCACGGTCCAGTCCAGAGTCCAGTCCACGGTCCAGTCCAGAGTCCAGAGTCCAGGTTTTGCACTGACCCGACGTTTAACCCTTAATTCCCGGGTCCGGGGTATCGATTGTAGTCTCGTGCCCAGACCACACCCCCCTCGGGGGGTGTGGTCTGGGCACGAGACTAGAGCCCCGTTTACACTTACGTAAATCGGTTTACTGTAAACCGGTTTACAATGCGCATTGATGTGTCCACACACAATTCCGCTTATCCGGCTTCATCATATCAGATTTGTAGTGTAAACGTAATGCGGTTTGCAAACCGCATTCTACTGAGCACTAATTGGAGTACGGAGCGAAGACCGGGAAGGAGCGAAGACCGGGAAGGAGAGAAGACAGAGCTGCGATCTGGAGAGGGAGCCATGCCTGAGAACGGTACGTTACATATTATAAGATGTATGTCTGCTCAGAGCACGCGCGTGATTGTGTAGCAACGTAGTAAGAGTAAGTCTTTGACAAGTAACGGACTGAAGTTTGTATAATTTATGGAGGTTGATGGTGTGTGCGGGCTTTGTTGATGAAAACATTTGGAAAGCAAAGTCATGAGGCAGTACTGCGTAGGAAGAGGGAGGCCGGTCAGCGTTGGAAGAGGAGACAAACTCGGCAAAGGCTTGCATTTGTGTTTGTCATGTCCATTTGTTGCACTGCACATTCACTCTCCAATGAGATCGGTGTGGAGTAAGGAGAGGAGTAGCTACTGGAGGGAGCATATAGACCCGTTGCAGTTACGTCACATTTTTCCATGGAATTTCCTTTCTATCCGGAAGCCGCCATCTTGGTGTACCGAAATACATTGGCTTTATAAGCAGTATTGATCAAAACGTGTCCTGTGTCACTGGTAAGCGTTTATATAGCCGATTCAACACATACTAGAAGCATTGTTGGTGCATGATTGTGTTTACCGAGATCGCCATAGAAGCTGCTATCTCCAAAAACGCTAAATAGCCGCCATGTTGGTGCTCATTTCCGTATTCTCGAATTGATGACGTCAGCTGCAACGGGTCTATAGTAGGTCAGACATTTACATCGTACGACTGGCTCGAAAACTTCACATGCAACGTTTATGTATTTATGTAATGAACTACGGGAGATGACACTAGAATGAGGAAGGCAATA
Source organism: Axinella damicornis (assembly GCA_963931865.1). Lineage (NCBI taxonomy): Eukaryota > Metazoa > Porifera > Demospongiae > Axinellida > Axinellidae > Axinella > Axinella damicornis. The sequence goes on along the minus strand of OZ007513.1, from coordinate 638,439 downwards.
CCTGCTGAACAGACAGTTGCACAGTCTAGCCGCTAGCCCCTCTCCGCCGGAGAGGGGCTAGCGGCTAGACTATCAGTTGCACTAACGCTGTGGTTTTTAGTTTATTCCCTCCTTACCAGTCAAACAATCCTCCTATTCAGGCTCACTCAGCTGGGACTCGGATGAACTGCAATTCCAGTGTCTACAAGAATGGCAGGAGTGGATGCTGGTCTATGGCCAAGGATGTGGTCCAGCTCCTTGAACAACTTGCATGTTGTCCTTCCTTTCCCTGTTCCCCCATTGTGATCTTTCACTTTTCGGTATTGTGCTTTCAGATTTTTTTATTTTTTGATTGGCACTGCTGCCAGGCACGCTTGTAGCCCTGTTTTTCTAGCTCTTTCTGCACTTTTACAAAACTACTTTTATTCCTAACAGCACCATCCATCCAACTCTTGTTGTACCTTGCTGTCTCCAATGGCCAAATAGCCTTTATCTCTTCATCATGCACCAGGATTCATGATGGCTGCGCTTCCTGCATAATCCACTTACAGCTGCAACGCGCAAACCACTTAAACCGACTTCAAAGCGGTTTCAAACCACATGCCGGATGTGGTTTACGTAAACCGGTTTGCAAATCGATTGGCCTCGTCTGACTTTCACTTTCGCAGGTCATGTCACTATGCTCTAATATATTTTTTATCCTTTTTTAATAATTTACCTTTACCATATATGCATTTGATTGGTTGTTTTGTATCATTCAGTTTCAGCCTGCATGCAGGTGCTGTTTTGGTTGTATCAATTATATGGCGATAATCATCACTTAGCAACGATACGTAATTATTACTCAAAAAAAAAAATCGATTTAGCGCGCGTTTACACTGCAAAGCGGTTTACTACAAAGCGGTTTGGGAACCGGTTTAGGTACCTAGTGTAAACGGGGCTTAGGTCGATTATTGTACCCGGATTGAAAGTAATTCGTTCTATTGCACATAACATCTCAGATATACGGTATAGCGTACGCATAACTAGCTTCCACGTGGTCAGACGATTCGATTGATGTGTAACAAGTGAGTCTTTAAAAGACTTGATGTGTCTCGGCACGACTTGGTATCAGCTAGAATCAAGCAGAGGACATGGCAGCTGCTTAACCCTTTATTATGACTGCAAAACCGCTATGAGACTTTCAGCTTAAGTGAGTGTCAATATCCTTGGAGGTTCTGTGTGAGCAAGGGGTGGGTCAGGAATGTTCACCCAAAGGGTGAAAGCAATATGGTCGTGTCTGGGCTTAGTGTTTAGTCAACGCCTTGGCCAATTCTTTCAGCACTTATCTATATAGCTAGCTAGCTGAGTGAGTTAGTATGCACTTGGGATGGCTGAGTGCAGCGCACTGGATGAGTGAGTATTCATTGTCCTGAATTAAGTACTATAGCTATGTAGCAGCAGTCTTGATAAGAGGATTCATGAGCAGCCATGCAAACCCATAATCACTTTTGAAGATCTACTTGCAGGCTATGAATACGTTTACAGCACTTGCGCGGGCGCATTGCGAAAAGCGACGTACCACGTACGTACGTACGTACGTACGTACCTACGCATCCAGCACTGTGTCTCGGCACTTCGGTGCCGAGACAAAAAGCTGAAGTTTGCGTCCAGTTTTGGGGTTCTGTGATAGCTAGTATATAGGCGAGTCACAACCGAGCAGGTGGTGGATTTCATTACTGGCACGGAGGATGAATTAGAGGAGGCTGATATCGAGACATTGAGAACGATCGAGATAGCGACGATGGGGATGCAGAGGAGGCAGACTACCTAACAGCCAACGGTTCAAGTGAGCTAGTACCATCTCAGCTGCTTACTGGGTCGGGTATCGCAGCAATGACTGCTTTGATGGATTTTGGCAAGCCGGATTGGACAGGGCCACTGTTCACCTGCCGATTCTGGAACACACTGGAACGCCTGAAAGGAGTGCAATTCGCTTCGCTGAGAAGAGGCGTTGTGTTGTTTGTGGTTATAAGAAGGGGCCTTACTACCCGAGAGAAGAGATGAAGATGGACGAAGACGAAGAACAACCGTTACAACTGTGAAGTACATGTCTTGGAAATGCTTTGAAGGATACCATACACTCCTATAATACTATTTTTTTAATTATTATTATTAGAACTTTACAGCAGTACAATGGCATTTGAACAAGGAAAAGTGATACATTTGAATAAGGACTGCTGACAGACATACATCAATGATGATGATGCTGAGATAAAAAATTATTGTTATCCGACAAGGTAGTGACTTGAACAGCAGTGATCGTTACCTAGTACTTGCTAGAGCAACACATTTATTGCAAGGACATAGAAAGTGGTAAGTGCATGCATTCTCAGGATCAAAAGTTGTTTGAAAGTGGAGCCATAGGCGAGAAATAATTTGGCGCTTAATGCTGTAGATAGACTGATTGAGGTCTATGGTCGGGAGAGAGTTCCATAGCCTGACTATACGATTAAAGTAAAAGTGGCGTGATTGTGAGTACCTTGTGTAGTTGTGAACTAGTTTCCTTGATGATGCTGATCTGGTTTTCCCAGATGCAAAAGTAACATAATCGAGGATCGTCATGTTGTCTGCAGGTTCTTTTAGTGATTTGACAAGAAACATCACATCCTGAATCTTCAGCCAGTACATCAATGGAAATAGATGGAGTGTTAGTAGCCGCTCTCTGTATGTAGTAGTTGGGCTGTCATTTAGAATGAATTTAGTGGCACGTCTCTGTACTCTCTCCAGCATTTTTATATCTTTGAGAAGATAAGGTCTCCAGATTTGGGAGCAATATGTTAAATGAGATCGGACAAGAGAAATGTAAAGAGATTTTTTGGTAGAAGTGGGGGAAGATGCTGAGATTGAGCGGCGGATGAGATTCAGGGAGCGGTAAGCTTTGCTGGTGATACAGTTGTAATGGTGCGACCAGGAAAGGTCAGAAGCAATCAGGATGCCTAGGTCGCGTTGCTTTGATGTAGAAGTGAGCGTTGAGTTCTGGATTTGGTAGTCGGGAGGTGGCTGACATGACCGAGTTGAGACTAGGAGAACAGCACATTTTTCTTTGTTTAAGCCAAGATTCCAGGTGTCACACCAGGAGGATAAGTTGTCAGGGTCGATTTGCAAGAATTGTTGATTTAGACTGGATTCAATACATTTCACTAATTTTGTGTCGTCCGCAAAAAAGAAAGGATCTGCAGATAGTATAGAGTCGGGAAGGTCGTTTATGTAGACTAGAGGCCCCAGGACACTTCCCTGGGGGACACCTGAGTAGACTGGTAAGTAGCTTGAAAAATGATTGAGAATGCAAGTTGAGTGCGAACGATTGCTCAAATAAGATCGAAACCACAACCATAGAGGTCCTGTGACACCAAGTCTCCATAGCTTGAACAACAATTCTTCATGTGGCACAGAATCGAACGCCTTTCTAAAATCAAGATAAACTATGTCAGTTGGTTGCTGCAATTCGACGTTCTTGAAAATATCTGAGAAGAACACAAGCATTTGCGATAGACACGATCGATTTTTCAGGGAGCCATATTGGCACTTGGCAAGGAGAGGTCGCATAAAACCAATGATCTTCTTGTATACAATACTTTCGACAAGTTTCGAGGACTTTGGATAATATAGGGAGCAGGGAGATAGGTCTGTAGTTATTAACAATGCGAAGGTCACCCTTTTTGGGGATAGGGCAGATCTTGTGAAGTTTCCACGCGGAAGGAAATACTTTGGATTGCAGACTGAGACTGCAGATGCGTGTCACCGGTGATGTAAGAGCTGTACATATGATATGCAGTCTTATTTTCTTGTGAGAAATCCTATTTGCCATGCATTCTCTTCGTTTCTTGCCATTTCTTGCCTGCATGAACAGCTAACAATAGATGATGTAATGTATATTACGTCATGCATCTTGTTGCTATGACAATGCATCCCAAAGTAAACATGATCACGTGATACTTCAGCTCATTGGCTATACAGTGATATACGGTTAGCCTATACTGAAATGGTTCTTTCAATCTGAAAGCTACTGTTAAAGATTCCAGGTTAGTTTTTAGTAAAATTAATCTTACTTATTTACGAGGGGCAACCGCACTCCTGGTAGCCGCGTTGCAACCGTTGCAACTCGCTGGACGCGCAACCGTTCGGTATTGCAGCTCATTCCAATTAACGCACATGTCACGTGAGGACCATGCTCAGTCGTCGATCGATATGTCGAGTCAGCAATGGCGTCCAAAAGTAAGACAAGAGCTTATTACAGTGCTAACAACTTTGCCAGCACGGTGAGTTTTGGCATGTAAGCGTCAGTAAACGATAGCGATCACGGCTGTGTGGTCAGAATCTTTGTGGGGCCTTCATAAGACTGTACTGGCAACCAACATCGAAGAGAGCGATCGAGCAATGGCGGCCGACGGTATGGCAAAAGCGCTCATATCTCCACCACCAAGGTGAGTTTCAGCACAATTATTTTGATTTTGTGTCACTGCATCATAACGATCACGACGGTGTAGTCAGAATCTTTGTAGGCCATTCGGAAATAGTCAAACGTTTATTATTTAGTTTAGATTACATTACATTACGCGGCACTTTATTTCCTATACCAGGAGTGTAATATTGCCCTGGAAAGGGTTAAGGTTACGGGTACCCGCGTATCATGCAATAACTGGAGCAATATTCATGCAAGCCATGCCGAATTCTTACAGCGCCTAGCACAAAGTGCGGTGCTGGACTCGAACCTATTCAGACCCACCTACTGCCGAAGACTGTTGATCATCTTGCGCATGGCATGTCTACGTCTATATACGCGTAGCTAGCTACGTCTCACCCCGATCGCCGCGCTAGCGCGTCGGATAGTACCTGCCTGGATCGCGCTGACTCTATCTAGTAATAATCTACACTAACGGTGATAGCCTGTTAGTGGTAACTTAGCTATCGGTAATAATAATGTTAGCTAGCTAGACTCACTTACATGTAGTGCGTGACTCTTTATAATAATTATCTCTAAGACAACACTTTTATGCTTCAGTTGAATGCTTGTTGCAGTAAGAACTGCTGCAGTGCATGGTGAATAAATATACCTGTGCTCAGTGAATAATTATATTCAGAGGTGTGGCTATTATTAGGTGTAGCTAGTTCACAGACAGTGAAACCAAGGTGACCGTACTGACTGCTCACTTCTATACACTGTAACAGTGTCAGGTCTGCATTATCCTTGGACCCAGGCGCGCCTGGGTTCGAGGCTAGGCCGTCTGCATGTGCAAAACTTCCCGGAAGAATGATTGCAGCAACTATATTTAGTCTTCCAGGAATACTGTGAGGATGAATTCGGTCTTGCTGAACTATACATGACAGCACATGTACTGTAGTGAATACGGTCAAACCTCCGATAGTGGACCCTCCGACTCGGATAGGGATACAATATAATAAACCTCTCTACACAAGGCCGTAGCCGCCAGTATACGGTTGATCCCATGAGCCCATCATCCCAAGAACTTTGAGTTACCCAAGCAAACTTTGGTAAGCCAAATCTGTGCTGTGCTCCGCGCAGAGCCAGTGGTTTAATATCTAGCGAACTGGCAGTTCCTGAACAATAATAGCTACTTAAAACATGCACACTTTAGCAGACCGCATTAATAGTAGCTACATGAGTCGTTTCTGTTGCAAAGTATATGGACAGAAGTGGAATTATTTTCCATCCAAATGGCTCACAATCATCATACACTGAACTCCAATGGCAAGTGATTCTATAGTCTTGATCTGGACCGTACTCAACTCATGGAACGTGTTAGCTAGCTACTGCATTCTCCACTATTTGAGTCGTAAAGAAATGCTTCATTGAGCCTGTCAGGATTAAGTGTGGTGCTCACGTCAAACAATTGAGTTTGCAGGTAAGCAATTTGTTGGGGACTGCATGTGGTCCTTTGCCGTGTCTCCTTCACTTGAACATGCAGCTATTATACCAAGACAGGAGCTAGCTATAGACTGCATGTGTCATTGGGATTAAAATTTGTTAAAATTTAATTGTCATTCGCACTATATATACTTCAACTGAATTTCTTAAGACCATAGTACTATTGCTTTTTCGTTATTATGAGGTTCTATAGTATCTAGCTATACTGGCTGTACCACTATAGAATTGCTCCAGTTCAGCAAAAGTGATCATCAACCCTTACAGTGGCCTGAGATGTATGGAAAGGTGGGCATATATTGTGGCAGACTCGGTGACAAATTCACATGCCTACTTAGTTATGCATTTCCCTTATATGCCGAAATGAGTAATAGCTATACTTTCGTATTTGAATAACCAGTGAATCAGATTACTAAAATCATCCACGGTGCCAGCTGTCTGCAGTGAGGTTTAGCATGTTACCATGGAGACATAAATTAGTGTAAATGCCTCCATATCTAGCCTCGTTCCCAGGCCTCCACCACAGCTTTTGTCGCTTGCAGTACGAAAATCGCGGAGAAGGCCTGGAAGGATTTCGCACGTGATGCGTGCCGCCGCTTACGTCACGGATTCCGTTAATATATACTCACAGTATTCAACTGGCTATCGCCTGTTCCAGAGACGCTACAGAGACCAGACAAACTCCAGAGGAGAGGCAGGTCCTACCTATACAACATACCTCGATTTGAAACAAAACCGCTGAGAGATGGCTGCAATACAACGGTTATAACTTCGAAGCGCATGAAGCGCTTTGACTGTTCACTCCGCCATCGCTCTGGAAAGTACAACACTTGCAGCTCAGCACTACTTCGAAGGTAAGACTTCTAGCTTGGATAAGTCGGTGTGGCTCTCTTCTGGCCGTTGACTTGTCTCCGTACGCGATCGTAACTAGTGTACTAGTACATAACAGGGGGGGTAGGACAAGATCACGTGCACTGTCATTTAGTATGACGTAATGCAAAGTCGTTCTGCTGCTTTTCTCCGTGGAAGAAGGCTGCATTGCGCTTTCGATGCATCCTGAAGAGTAATCTCCGTGCAAAGACTGTGACCGAACTGGGTATAAGCCACTACACACTGCTACGTGCCTGTACTGAGCAGTTATGTAAGTGACCATGCAGACTCACAGAGAATATCAGCGAATGCAGACTTGTCGACCGCACTCAAGTGTTTAGCATCAGGTAGGAAGTCAATAAAGCGATCGAACCCCATCGAACCCCAGCGATAAGTCAGCGCTAGAGCTGTTACTAGTCTGCTAGTTCCGCACACTTCTTGTATATTATTGTGCACTATACCTATGGAATGTTAATTGTACCACGTGCGCACAGACCTTGTCCCACCCCCCCTGAGTACATAATGGTCTCGAACGGATGACGTTTTATGACGGTCGCGGCACGCATCACGTGCGAAACCCTTCCAGGCCGGGTCGGTGCAAAACCTGGACTCTGGACTCTGGACTGGACCGTGGACTGGACTCTGGACTGGATTTTGGACTGGATATTGGACTCAATCATTCATGGCCCAGAAGGCATACAGAAGACCAAGCTGGTCAACAACAAATACAACACACACACATGATCAGTTGGTTCAAGCTCAACAGCTAGCCCACTCTGTTCCACTTCCGTCAAGTGACCAGGGTTCTGATATCGTCTCATATCCGTAGAAATAATCCCGTAGGATAGAGCCCATCTTCAGCAGAGAACACAACATCGTCATCACAGACACGAAATCAGTCTGGTAGCTCACCCAGACAGCAATTTGAAACTGCATAACAATCGACGGCACACGCTCTGTTCCGCCAGGAACGACCAGATTCCCGATATTTGCTCCAGCAGAAATAATCCTGTAGGATAGAGCCCCAGCCTCCACCAGCAGATCTCAGGGTAGCTACTCCACGTCGTCCCCACTTAGGTTCCCATAGGCATCCACTGAGACAGAGATATAGCGACCTCTGACATGCCTTCTGGGCCATGCGTACGAAGTAAAGTCCAATATCCAGTCCAAAATCCAGTCCAAAATGCAGTCCAGAGTCCAGTCCACGGTCCAGTCCAGAGTCCAGAGTCCAGGTTTTGCACCAACCCTTCCAGGCCTTCTCCGCGATTTTCGTACTGCAAGCGACAAAAGTAGAGGCCTGGGAACGAGGCTATCCATATCCACATCAAGGTACGTAGTCATATATGGCCTGCAGCCTTTCATTAATTTGCACATACACACACGCACCACAAGCACATAGCACATAGCTAGCCTCGTACCCAGTCCCACGCCCAGCTTTTCGTCGCTGCTTAGTACGGTAAAGCGGGGAGGGCCTGGTACATTTCCTCACGTGAGTGACGTCAAGGGTAGAAAGGGGTACCGGGTACGGTAGAAAGACCGGAAGTCGAACGTGGGCGTACATGGTCTCAGAACAGCAAGAAGAGCGAAGGTACCAGGTAACACACCACACGTATCTAGCTAACGGGGGGCGACTGTCATACTCACCGAGCGTTGAACGTGTAGATGGCTGAATAACACGCAAAACGTAGCGTCTTCGTTCTGAAAATTTTGCGGTTTTTCAATTACGTCATGCTCACGTGAGGAAATGTACCAGGCTAGGCTAGGCCCTCCCCGCTTTACCGTACTAAGCAGCGACGAAAAGCTGGGCGTGGGACTGGGAACGAGGCTAGCACATAGCTATACTGGGTCTCACATGTAGAACAATAATTTATGTGTTGCAGCTACAGCTGTGTACATCTCCATACACAGCTGTACAACATGTTGTACAGCTGTGTATGGAGATGCTATATAAACCATGCATGATCACTACTCGATCATTTGCCTCAATCCCTCCTCACTTCCATGCCTTCCCCTTGCCAGGCTGCAAGAATTAGATCTGATGAAAATGGGCAAGGTGTACTGCTTGCGTGTTATATAATAGTACTGCTTAGATTCGATTCTGTGTCAGCAAGCCATGGTTACATGCATGGGACACATGCCATTTACACTGGTGGGGAAAAAAATGGATTACGTGCAGGACTTAGATCAATGCTTCCAACAGTCATACAATAATTATACAACAAAAGACAATCAAAAAAACAACACAAAATAATTGATGAAACTCCAGGAGGCTAGTGCACAAGATGACCAGTGGTCCATACGCTGTACTGGCGCCTACTGATATAAACCATGACATTGTGTATGCTTAAATAAAACAAGTTCATTCTGCACATAAACAGTAAGGATCAAGATCAGCTATGCTATAAGGTGGTGAGTTCTTTAATCTCTTCTCGAACCTTTTTCTGCAAAGAAAACAGACATCTTTACGTGAATGATGAGGAGGGGCCCACACACTTGGGAGTGAGTTTACCACTGGTTAAGTGGAGTCGTCTGAACTCAGGACTAGCTGCGAACCCAGCCAATGGATCGCAAACTGAACCAGGACCTCATGAGCTAACCCCCCCCTCCCCCCCCCCCCCCCCTCCCACCCCATGTGATCACCCCAATGTGATCAAGACTGATTGTGCTCAAATATGGGGGCAGAAATGGTGGACTGACTTGCACTCAGATATGCCTGATTTGTGCTCAAACACAGGTACAGACAACGAGGACAAATTTGGTGTAATGTGGCTGGCTATGTGGTCAGTGGAAGTACAATTAATTTTGCAGAGCATAATTTTCGTGGTCCAAGCACGAAACCTGCAAACAGTATGTTTGGCACTAAAATTGTGTTTCAAGCAGAAGCAATAAACATAGTAGTAGCAGTCAGAACTTACCAGTTCTGAACTGACATCCAGTAGCTTCACCTCAAGTGAAGTTAAAACATCATCTTGCACTGAAGCACCCTGACAGACCAAACAAGACACACCGATTACTCCATACATATTCCTAAGTACACCAGCACAACAAGTGTGAGGTAGCTCCAGGGGGAAGGGAGGGAGAGGGAGTGAGAGGGAGGGAGGGAGGGAGGGAGGGAGAGGGAGTGAGGGGGGAGGGAGGGAGGGAGAGGGAGTGAGGGAGAAGGGAGGGAGGGAGAGGGAGTGAGGGAGAAGGGAGGGAGGGAGAGGGAGAGGGAGTGAGGAGGGAGGGAGGGAGAGGGGGGAGGGAGGGAGAGGGAGTGAGGGGGAGGGAGGGAGGGAGAGGGAGGGAGGGAGAGGGAGGGAGGGGGGAGGGAGGGAGAGGGAGTGAGGGGGGAGGGAGGGAGAGGGAGTGAGGGGGGAGGGAGGGAGCAAGGAGAGGGAGGGAGAGGGAGTGAGGGGTGAGAAAGAAATGAAAAAATTGCTCGAGCTCCTAATAGCTAACTACAGCACATGAGGTAGCTCATAGCCATGGTAACTACAGCACATGAGGTAGCTCAATAGCATCAACTCACGTCCTGGTTAGCGTCAGCCTGGACCATCTGTCTGTTGATGGAGCGCACTTGAGTGTGTAGCTCTCTCTCTCTCGACTGGAGAGTGACCAGACGCTTCTGGACCACAAGCTGAGCTGCCTCCATGAGAGGGTCCTGTGTGTGTTTGTGTGTGTGCGTGCATGCACGTGTGTGTATGTGTGTGTGTGTGTGTGTGTGTGTGTGTGTGTGCGTGTGATGTACTGTAGCATACTGCAAGCAAATGAGCCACAGTTGTAGGGGCTATAATGCCACTGAAGTAATCTCCATTAAACTCTGGTAATCTCCAGTAAACTCTGGTTAAAGTCTGGTAATCTCTAGTAATCTCCAGTAAACTCTAGTAATCTGTAGTAATCTCTAGTAAACTCTAGTAATCTCCAGTAAACTCTGGTAATCTCACTAACTTCCCACTACTTACCTTTACCTGGCCCTCAGAGCTGCCGCTGGGGGGCGGAGCAGCATCCATCAGAGTGTGTCCAGTCCCCGAGAATGCCTTCACACTTGATGCACCCGGTTTGCTGAGCGCCCCACTCATCCCCATACTGGTGACCGTGTCCATCATCTGCTCACCTGACCCGAGCTTGTCGTCTGATTGCGTACTCATGACTTGTGCTATTTGTTCTTGTTCTGGTGTTAGTGGGCCGACGGGGATGTGCTGCACGCCCAGACAGAGTTCCAGACGCTCCTTTTGGGCATTGTAGGCAAACGATTTGTTGGGGAACTCTTTGAACTGTAAGTGGGTGTGGTCTTTAAGCTGGTCACCGAACTGGCGCACAACTTGTTGGTAGTAATCGCCGCCCTTCTGGAACATCTGTGGTTGGTGTTGAGCTAGTGACCAGAGGTCAACTTGAGCACCACTGAGCATCTGTTGCAGAACACTGTTGAGAGCTTTGTATGTGTGTGTGTGTGTGTGTGTGTGTGTGTGTGTGTGTGTGTGTGTGTGTGTGTGTGTGTGTGTGTGTGTGTGTGTGTGTGTGTGTGAGTGTGTGTGTGTGTGTGTGTATATGTGTGTGTGTGTGTGTGTGTGTGTGTGTGTGTATTGAGGTAGTTGCACGTGTATGTGTGGGTGGGGGAGTGTTAGGTGTGTGGGTGTATTTGTGTGTGTGTGTTAGGTGTATGTGTGTGTAGTGTGTAACATGTAGTTATGTGATGACTCCCAGTGATATAGTGGGGGTAGGGCCCAGCCACAGATTAGTTAAACACTGGTAAGGTGGAGTAGTCTCAAGTGTCTGGAGTCTGATCTGAAAGGAGGTCAAGCGTCTGGAGTCTACACGGTATCAGACTCCACTTGAAACTAGTATACTTCTTCAGAGGTGAGCCTACGTACATTGCTGTGCCTGTTTCTGAGACCCCTCCTTGTCCGTCCGCGAGATCTTCCGTGTAGCAGAAGCAGCTTGGGGGATGGCAGAGGGGGATGCCTGAGGTGACAAGCGGTCTTCAGCGCTAGGACCAATCACGTCCACCGACACACGCTCCCCATTTGCCAGGTTGACGGGGAGGGAGGGGTCCGAGGAAGGGCGGAGCTCCCGGGGAGGGAACCCTGATCTCAGACGCTGCTTGTCAGCTGGGATACTGGAAGGAGAAATCACACAAAGGTGAGAGGTCAAAGGTGACATGAGATCAAAATTTCAAGTATCCCATAGTCGTAGATTATTAATTTTCTCGTGGAGGTGAGATTTTGGCAGGATATGAGTTGTGCATGTCTGTACATAATACACACACACACACACATACATATACCCCATGAGGTATGTATGTTTTGTGTCAGATTTAGAAACCATTTTGGAAACCATTTCATTTTGACATGTCAATTAGGCCAAAATTGGTAGAAACAACTCCTGTTCTATAGGGTGACTGATGTATCATATGTGCCAAGAATGGACCAATTAACCAAAACCGGTATCAAGAATAAACTTTGAAGAGAATGTTGCACTAAGTATATGACCGAGATATGAAGCTGGGAATTGTGCCATTGTGGTCAGCATAAAAAGAGCTTTCAAATGAGGTCCTTAAAATGATTTTTAATCTCGGTCACTTTTTTGCCAAAAATCGCAGTCGACCAAAGGCTATAATCCATGGTTTTTCATGATTTTGAGTCAAAATTCAATCGACAGCAAAAAGGACAGCATTGGAAAGCTCTGTTCATGCTGATCACAATGGTGCAAATCCCAGCTTCGTATCTCATTCCTAGCCCAAGTTACCTGGCATAGTAGCTACTCAGCTGGCTACCCCGCATTGTCTACAGAAATGTGGGAGCTAAGAACTATGCCAGGTATCTCGGACTAGGAATGAGATACGAAGCTGGGATTTGCACCATTGTGATCAGCATGAATGGAGCTTTCCAATGATGTCCTTTTTGTTGTCAGTTGAATTTTGACCCAAAATCATGAAAAACCATGGATTATAGCCTTTGGTCGAGTGCAATTTTTGGCAAAAATGTGACCAATATTAAAAGTCGCTTTTAGGACATCAGTTGAAGGTTCTTTTCATGCTGATCACAATGGTGCAAATCCCAGCTTCATATCTCATTCCTAGCCCAAGATACCTAGCGTATTAATAGTCTGCTATAGCAGTATGCATAGCCTCGTTCCCAAGCCTTCCACACCACAGTTTTTGATTGCTTAGTGCTACTCACGTGACCCTCAACGAATCAGACGCCTCAGAATCGATCACATGACGGAGCATTAAATCGCTTATTGCACACTTTAGTGTGCATTATCTAGATAATGCACACTTTTCAAAGATCAAAGGCTGTCTCGGGTCGGTGAGTTGCACTAAGTAGTTTAGATACCACTTTGCCGTGCATTACGGGCTTTAGTGCACTCGGGCAATCTAGTTAACGGTCTCGGGCGGATAATGCACTCGCCTTCGGCTCGTGCATTATCTCGCCCTCGACCGTTAACTAGATTGCCCTCGTGCACTAAAACCCGTAATGCACGGCAAAGTGGTATATAAATATTACTTACAGTACGTTTGCATACGTGCTGTAGGCAATCAAAAACAGGAAGTGTAGAAGGCCTGGGAAGGAGGCTATGCCTGGGAATGAGGCTAGGCTGGCCTGGGAATGAGGCTATGCTTGCCCCAGGACGCCCTCCACAACAAGCGGCAGTGTACATTTAGCAAACAAGACAAAACTTGGTGAGTCACAGCACACCAAGTGAAGCTCTTTGCTAGCAAAGATCAGGAGTGCTGTTTCTGCCATTTTAGCTTGTTATTCCATTTTTAGCAGATATGGCACATCAGAACAGGAGTCTGTTTCTGCCAATTTTGGCTAAATTTCAAAAGAAATGGTTTCCGAAATGTGCCAGTTTTGGCATGTGAACACAGCAGACCCCACACACTAGCTCACAGACAAGCACCTCAGCTCTCTCTCAATGGCTGCCTGGAGCTCAGAGAAAGTCACTGACGGCTCTAGAGTAAGGTTCGCGGTTTTCCCTTCTGATGAGGTCACTCGTATCCTCTTGTGTGCAGGTTTCCCAGAAGTCGGACTGGGAGGGGAGGGGGGTGTGGTGGAGGAGGTGGGAGGGGGAGGGGAGACCCCTCGGACCTGTGTGTATGTGAGTGTGGGGGGAGGAGGGGAGGGGGCAAGACGGGACAGTGGAGGAGGGAAGGGGGAGGAGAGGAGGTTCCATGTGAACAGGCTTATAAGCTACATACAACTGTATATACATCTCCCTCGTACATGTTAATGAAATGTCAGACATACAGACTGCTTTCATCATATCCAGTCCACTACATGATTGTACATCTTTCAAGCAACTATCTCCTCACTACTTATGGAGGCCCTCTAGTTTGGGACTTGATCAAGTGTCCTGATCAACAGTGTGTCCTGATCAACAATGGGTCCCGATCAACAATGTGTCCTGATCGAGGGTCCTGATCAACAATGTGTCGTAATCAAGTGTCCTGATCAACAATGTGACCTGATCAAGTGTCCTGATCAACAATGTGACCTGATCAAGTGTCCTGATCAACAATGTGACCTGATCAAGTGTCCTGATCAACAATGTGACCTGATCAAGTAACCTGATCAACAATGCGACCTGATCAAGTGTCCCGATCAACAATGTGACCTGATCAAGTGTCCTGATCAACAATGTGACCTGATCAAGTGTCCTGATCAACAATGTGACCTGATCAAGTGTCCTGATCAACAATGTGACCTGATCAAGTGTCCTGATCAACAATGTGACCTGATCAAGTATCCTGATCAACAATGCGACCTGATCAAGTGTCCCAATCAACAATGTGACCTGATCAAGTGTCCTGATCAACAATGTGACCTGATCAAGTGTCCTGATCAACAATGTGACCTGATCAAGTGTCCTGATCAACAATGTGACGTGAACGAGTGTCCCGATCAACATTGTGTCCTTAATAATTATTCAGGGGTGTCCTTTAGGAGGGATTCCACTGTATAATGCCATGACATCATAATGATGTCAAAGTTTGAGACTAGGGTCATACCCAGGCCTTCTCAATCAGACATTCGTACCACTACAAGTGGCAAATGCTGAGGTGAGAAGAAGGCCTGTGTACGAGATCATCGTTACAGCATGTGGTATATCACGGCACTCGTTGCAATGCCCACCGGACTCCTGGACCCAGGTGCCTCTCTCTTCCTCTCCTGAGAGGTGGTGGTGCCGGCCGGCCGTCTCCTATGCTGGAGCCGTGCTTTCTCCTCGATCTGCCTCCCCAGCCTTCGCTCCGTCTCACTCATCGTCAGCTCCTCTTTGTGTAATGTCTTCGACTTTTGACCTGTGATGATGAACTTGGAGGCAGGTAGGGAGTCTGCGAGCATGTGTGTGTGTGTGTGTGTGTGTGTGTGTGTGTGTGTGTGTGTGTGTGTGTGTGTGTGTGTGTGTGTGTGAGGGTATGTGTGTATATGCGTGTGTGCAATATGTGTGCGTGTATGTATGTGGGTGTGCATTTGTGTATCATCTTTGATGCAATGAGCCCCACCCTCCTCCTTGATGCAATGAGCCCCACCCTCTTCCTTGATGCAGATCCCCACCCCCCTCCTTGATGCAATGAGCCTCTTACCTTGTGGCTGCTCCACTGCGGGTGTGGCCGGTGTCCTGCCCACGGCTACCTGCGAGGACGAGTGGGTGACCTGCTCCATGTTCTCCCTCCTCGCGGTCTGCGCCAGGATCAGGTCCACCACCTGCTGTACCAGACGCTCACTGCCAAACTCCCCTGCAAGGGGGACAAGGAACGATCATCAACCTTCTCTCAAGGAACTAGGATGGAAGTTAGGTAGTATAATGGTTAGTTACACCTCGATTCAAGTGCTTGGCAATGCCCTCAAACTTGCTGAATTAACAGCTCTCTCAGACACCATTATCGTGCGTGGTTTATACAGAAACTAATGCCCACCCAGTTCTGTACGCAGGATTTCCAACTGGCAATATTCTCCCAGCACTGCTGAGGAGTGCAGCCTGTCTACAAAGTTGCATTGTGTCTTTTACAACTCCATATATGGATCTGATCTATGGTCATAGAGAAGGGGAGTTATGGGTTTCTGTTCAACCTCACACACGCACATGCATGCCCTCACACACCACACACACACACACATACACACACACATTGCATACCAGGGAAGTGGTCTGTCACAGCTTTCTGTGCAACTTCATAGACGTTTGAGTTTCTCTCCGGGTCTGATTCGTACTGGAACCAGTAGGCTGTGATCTGGACT